>PVLC010013542.1:0-41434 GCA_004027655.1 Graphiurus murinus | reverse complement strand
AGCCGGGCGTGGTGGCGCACGCTTGTAATCCCAGCATTCGGGAGGCTGAGACCAGAGGATCCGGGTTCGAGGCCAGCCTCAGCTACCTAGTGAGGCACTCTGCAACTTAGTGAGACTCGGTTTCAAAATAAAGAATAAAAAATAGGGCTGGGGATATAGCTCGGAGGTAGAATGCCTCTGAGTTCAATCTCCAGTACCGAAAAAAAAAAAAATATTATACAAGTCTGACCAAATATTCCTGGAATAACAATAGCTAATACTTATTGAGCCCAGTATAACTTATTAAATATGTATTATAGAAATATGTAATACAGTATTCATTAGGCTCATTAAATATGTTTAATAATATAATCATCATAAACTAGGAAGTAGGTATTATTATTTGATTTTAAAGATGAGGAAGCAAGCATAAAGACATTAAATGACTTGCCTAAGAATGGATAAATAGTAGGCACAGGGGGCAGGACTCAGGATCAGATAACCTATTTCTATAACTTGCTTTCCTAACCACTATATTCTATAATGCTGCTCTTAAGACTTTAGTACGTGATGAACGGAAAATATAAGGATGCATTTTAAAACAGCTGGAGAAGCTGGCTTCTGACAGAAAAAAATGTTAGGACAAATGCAAAAACCATTTTTTCTGTTTTTTTTTTTTTTTCTTTTAAAAGCTAATTAATGATACATCATTCTTTTCACAAAAGGAATTTTAAACTAATCATATATTTAAATGTGAAGAAAAAAACCATAACAGGAGAAAGCGCTGAAAAAAACTCTTAAGTAGGAGCTGGGCATTGTAGTACACACATGTAATCCTAGTACTTGGGAGGCTGAGACAGGAAGATCAAAGGATAGAGGCCAGCCTCAGAAACTTAGTGAGATCCTATTTTAAACTAAAAAAATAAAAAAATATGAGCTGGACATGTTGGCACACAACTATAATCCCATTACTTGGGAGATTGAGACAGGAGGATCTCAGGATTGCAGATTTGCAGCCTGCCTCAGCAACTGAACCAGGAGGCCCTCTATAACTTAGTGAAACCCTATTTCAAATTAAGAAATAAAATAGGGCTGGCTCAAAGGTAAAACACTCCTTAGTTCAATTGTTTGCCAATACCACACAAAAACAAAAACAAAATATAAAGGGCTGGGGTTGTAACTCAGAGATAGAATGCCCTTGGGTTCAATTCCCAGTATCCCCAACCCACCAAAAAAGAAAAAAAATCTTAAGTATAAAAGAGTTTTCTATAACATGAAAAGTTACAGGCCAAAGAAAAAAACCCTGATAAATTCAATATAACAATTTAAGATCCATAAAAAGTAATTAAACAAATATAGAGTAATTCAAAAAAACAACCCCCTAACCAAAAATATTATCTGTGATATTAAACAGAAATGAATAATTTCATACATCTAAAATGACTCCTTATAGGTAGTAAGAAAATGTCAATTAAAAAAAAAAAAGCAAGCCGGGTGTGGTGGCGCATGCTTGTAATCCCAGCATTCGGGAGGCTGAGACCAGAGGATCTGGGTTCGAGGCCAGCCTCAGCTACCTAGTGAGGCACTCTTCAACTTAGTGAGACTCAGTTTCAAAATAAAGAATAAAAAATAGGGCTGGGGGTATAGCTCAGAGGTAGAATGTCCCTGAGTTCAATCCCCAGTACCGCAAAAAAAAAAAAAAGCAAAAATTTTTACAGTATGTAAATTACATCTGTATAAAAAAAAAAAATTGCAGAAACAGTACAAACAGTCCCAGAACATATCAAAATATGATTGTATTCATTTACATTTGATGATGATATACAAATTAAATACAGAGATAACATTTTTCAAATTTAAAATGGGCAAAAATTAAGACATCTAGCCAGGAGTGGTGGTGCACGCCTATAATCCTAGTACTTGGGAAGCTAAAGCAGAAGAATTGCAGGTTCAAGGTCAGCCTCAGCAACTTACAGCAAGGCATTCTACAAATTAGTGAGACCCTGTTTCAACATAAAAAAATTTAAAAAGGTTTCAACATAAAAAAATTTAAAAAGGGCTGAGAGTGTAGCTCAGTGGTTGAATGCCTTTGGTTTCAATCCCCAGTACCACAAACACATAAGACTTAAGACATATGAAAGAGGCAGATAGCTAAATTCCATATCATTCCACACAGAAAGGAAAAAGAACTTTGAAAGTTTCCAGGTTAGGAACAAACAAAATACCCCAATGAGTCTGGAATAGCTTGTCTTCCAGAAAGCAAAGAATCTACCAAGGATTACTATTGAACACGGGGCTTGCTTGATGGAGCTCCTACTGACCAAAAATGGGACTTTTTGAACATTGTAAAGATAGCAATGACTAAAATAATATCTAAAATGTGTATGTCAAGCCGGGCGTGGTGGCGCACGCTTGTAATCCCAGCATTTGGGAGGCTGAGACTGGAGGATCCGGGTTCGTGGCCAGCCTGAGCTACCTAATGAGGCACTCCGCAACTTAGTGAGACCCAGTTTCAAAATAAAGAATAAAAAATAGGGCTGGGGGTATAGTTCGAAGGTAGAACGCCCCTGAGTTCAATCCCCAGTACCACAAAAAATAAAATAAAATGTGTAAGTCTTAAAGTTTACGACAAAACTTAAACACACAAAAAAGCCATCAATCATCATATTTCCAGGCTACTAGGGTACCAATTCATTATTCTTAAAACTGGTAAGTGGGAAAGTACGTTTAACCATTTATCTGCCTTTCCTATATGAACCATGTATCAGGATGATAACTAAATACTGAGTGAAGGACAAAGTTCCTTAGGGAAAAACTACATAAAATGTAAAAAGAACAACATAATGTCACCAATTCTCTAAATGTAGATTCCTGGACTCTCAGAACTTCAGATTCTGGGCAACCGAGTTCAAGAATACATTTTTCTTTTTCTTTTCTGGCCGTACTAGGGATTAAACCCAGGATCTTGTATATATCAGGGCAAGCACTTTACCACTAAGCTACTACCCAGGCCAGAAGTCACCAATTCTCTGAAAAAAAGGTGATGGACAGAAAACACCCCCTTCCCTTCACAACTATGAGTTTTTTTTGTTTTTTTTTACAATAAACTATTATTTGTAACTTCTTTGAAAGTTGAACTAACTCTTCTACTACAATCATTACTATCATTAGCAAATTAATGTTTAAAAGCCTCTATGTCATCCTTCCTGTCACCACTACTACAAACCAGGGAAATTATAAAATAGCAGTTAAGAGTAAAACCAAACCGTTTTTTTACCCCTACCCTAAAAGCAAGGTTTTAGTTCCCGAACACTTCAATTTTCTATTAGAAATCACATTACTAATTACTAACAGTAAAGTAATACAAATTATGTTTCTTAATTAATCCATCTGCATATTCTGTAGGAAGCATGCCAAATTCAATCTCAAGAATGGCCAAATCCTATGTACTTAACTGGTTTTCACATGGAGAACCACATGGCATAAACAATTAATGACTTCCAGAAAAGAAATGAGCCAGAAAGTCCCGATATTCCTATAAATTAGCAGAACAGAATGCTTACCCATATTTTCCAAAGAGTGAAACTGTTGTTCCTCCTACTGGCACTGCTTTTCCTGGTCCATACACATCCCATATGGTTAGGGCAACTTGGGCATTTCTTGGCAGGTCAGGGTATTTCACAGGCAGTTTTAGCCATTCATTCCAGCTATGGAAATAATGTCAACATGAACCCACAACAGACATGTGCACATATAAATGTATGCATATATACATATATCTTTCTTTTAAGTTTACAAACTATACGAGAAGGTTTGGCCAAATTAAAAGTTTCCAAAAAGATTGTTAGTACTCTAAAATAGAATGTGGTAGTCATCTCGAATGTTCTATTTCAAATATAAGTACAAAAGACTTTGTTGTTGTTTCATAGAGCTCATGAAGAACAACACATTTAAATCCTTTAATCAAGCCGGGCAAGGTGGCACACGCTTGTAATCCCAGCATTTGGGAGGTTGAGACTGTAAGATCCGGGTTCAAGGCCAGCCTCAGTTGCTTAGTGAGGCACTCCACAACTTAGTGAGACCCTGTTTCAAAATAAAGAATAAAAAAACAGGGCTGGGGCTATAGCTTGGCGGTAGAATGTCCCTGAGTTCAATCCCCAGTACCGCAAAAAAAAAAAAAAAAAAAAAAAAATCCTTTAATCAAGCAGCTCAGGGACTGGGGATGTATCTCAGTGGTAGAGCACTTGCCTAGAATGTGTTAGGCCTGGGATTTGATCCCGTCCACCGCCAAAAAAAAAAAAGAAAAAAAAAAAAAAAGGGGGGAAAACATTTAAACATGTTAGAATTTTTTAGAATTTTGTGAACCAAACCATCATTTTCTATAAGCATTTACCAGAACACGATTTTATATTATGAAGATGAAATCATCAAGACTACTCATATTAGATTCAAAGCATTCCTAAGAATAACCAAAAATAACCAAAACCTCACGAGGTTCCAGTAGAGCATCTACTACTTTTATAACATGAAAGCGTTACCAGCATGCTCTAGACAGATAATGTCTTATGTGAGAATTTTGTTGTTTATTAGTACTGATAGCAAATAGCTTCATACTTTCAAATCACATCTGTATATAAAATCTCACTAAGAAATGTTTGTTCCTAATAATACAATAATAAGAATATATCTTTTTTCTTACTCTATTCATCTCTGTAAGTTTTATTCTGCATTTAAAATATTCATTTGATAATTTCTACTCCCTTAAGCAGCAGATTGCTTTTAAAATCTCCTAAGAGTACTATACAAATAATGTACAAACTAATACCCAATAGACACATAGAATTCTATTTCTCTGTTTACTCAAAATTATTCTAAAGAAGCATATCTCAATCTAGGTCAAATATATTTGCATTGGTAAGAAACTGAGAAAAATTTTCAGTGACTTAAACAACATATCATTTATATCAATCATATAAACTTAAGAATCTTCAGGAAAACTAGAAATGAATATTAATTTTGAGAAGAAAAAAAAATCATCAAATAATATTCTTCTATAAAGTTCTTAAAAATAAATTGCATGCCTAAGAAAGCCATTATCTCTACAAATAAACTTGAGTAATTGAATTTAATTAGATCCACATGGTAGAGCAGGCTAGGAAAGAAAATGATAAGCAGTGTCATCTTCTGCCAATGAATAAACCACAGAGGCTAAAGAACACTTGCTAAAACTAAAGATAAAAATCAATAAGCCGGGTGTGGTGGCGCACTTGTAATCCCAGCATTTGGGAGGCTGAGACCAGAGGATCCGAGTTCGCGGCCAGCCTCAGCTACCTAGTGAGGCCCTCCGAAACTTAGTGAGACCCTGTTTCAAAATAAAGAATAAAAAATAGGGCTGGGGGTATAGCTTGGAGGTAGAATGCCCCTGGGTTCAATCCCCGGTACCGCAAAAAAAAAAAAAAATCAATGATAATATCCAAATTGAACTATGAAATTGTCACCTCTCTTTTTGCCCCTTAATTTTTAATTTCTAGGAGACTCTACCTGTGACCAACTGATCATTCACTTCAAATCTTGGCTATACAACTCCTGGCATCTAACACTTCTTTAAATCAAAGTAACTATGTTACATTTTGGGTTTCTTCATAATAGTTCTTTGGAAGAAGATGGTCCTGCAGATAAAAAGTTTGAAAGCTGTTCTAAATATTCTAAAACTTATGGAAGATCTGGTCAGACAACAAAACACTCTGTATTTTGAACATCATTTTGTTCTTTTCCTTCCTGCGTAGCATCCTTTCCCTAATTCCTAACCCTTCTCAAGATAATAAAACCCCTAAATCTGGATGTTGGAATCCCCATGACGTACTACCACCCCGCATACCATTATGTTCACATTTTAGTCTCATTAATATACTTATGAATCCTAATATTGTAACTTTTTTTTTTTTTTTTTTTTTTTTTTTTGCGGTACTGGGGATTGAACTCAGGGGCATTCTACCTCCGAGCTACACCCCCAGCCCTATTTTTTATTCTTTATTTTGAAATCAAGTCTCACTAAGTTGCGGAGTGCCTCACTAGGTAGCTGAGGCTGGCCGCGAACCCGGATCCTCCGGTCTCAGCCTCCCGAATGCTGGGATTACAAGCGTGCGCCACCACGCCCGGCATATTGTGACTTTTAAATTGTATTAAGTTGTTATTATATGTGTCTCTCTAAAGCCATTTAAAGTGTTTTATGAAACAAAACAATATAAACGTTTGTAAAATATTTGGACTGTTTGCCTACAGAATAATGTTCACATAAAAAAAAAAAACTTGTACCAGGAGATAGGGGGAGGGTGGGTGGGAATTGGGGAAGGGTTAATGAGAAATATGTGCATGGATGTCTTTACCTGTACTAGCTTGTACCCAACAAAAATGTGTAATTAACCCTGTTGTACCCAAGAAATGTATAAAAATCCATGCTAAAAAAATAAATTAATTAATTATAAAAAAAAAACTTGTAATATACAACTAAAAATTTACTTTAAGTGTAATTATAGAAAGTACAGGTTTTCCAAGACAGAGTAGGAAATGATGACATAGACTTGGATACATTTTGAACTAATTTCTTATCATTAGAAATCATATAAATCACTATCAGAAACTGAGAAATCAAACAGATTTATATAGTATGAAGACTCTCTTACTACCCCAAAATATTATCTAAACTAAGAATGTGGAAAAATTCAGACAAGAGATCCTTTGATGGTATAACTTCTTTTCATAGAATATTGCTTTTAAACAAGTACTTAGAATAAAAGGTGTATAATGTTTTCACTCTCATTCATTTAAAGAGAGCAATTTTTATTTACATAAATTAGTAATAAATACAACTTTCAAATAAACCTGTAAATGTTTTCCATTAATCTCAGAGTACACAAAAAAATAAAATAAAAGCCTGTGGGGCATCGTGACACACACATGTAATTCAGTGACTCAGAAAGCTAAGGCAGGAAGCCGGGCGTGGTGGCGCACGCTTGTAATCCCAACATTCGGGAGGCTGAGACCGGAGGATGCGGGTTCTAGGCCAGCCTCAGCTACCTAGTGAGGCAGCTACCTAGTGAGGCACTCCGCAACTTAGTGAGACCCTGTTTCAAAATAAAGAATAAAAAATAGGGCTGGGGGTGTAGCTGGGAGGTAGAATTCCTTTGAGTTCAATCCCCAGTACCGCCAAAAAAAAAAAAAAAGAAAGAAAGCTAAGGCAGGAGGATTTGAAAGTTGGGAGGCCAGAATAAGCAACGTAGCAAAACCCTGTTTCAAAATTTAAAAAGAAGAAAAAGAGCTGCTGATTTAACCCAGTGGTAGAATATCCTTAGGTTCAATCCCCAGTGTCACAAAACAATTATTGTTGTTGTTGTTATTATTATTGTCATTATTATATCATGCTACTTATCCAACATAAGATATTTTTCTCAATCTATTTTCTATACAGCTATCTTACACCTTATAATTTAAAAATCATGTGAGATTCATTTCAAGTAATTATTTCATTAAGTAAGTTTCAGTTTAAAAAATACAAATTAAAAACCCTTAAAAATCTTAGAGAAAAAAATGGGAGGTTTTATACACTTGCAAATCTGTAACACCAAAATGCAAGGAACGGTTGGCAAATCAAAGGAGAGGGTCTAATCTTCCTCGAATTGCAAATTTGCTTTTGCTCTCATTTCCTCATTGGCTAAAGCATGGAACAGAAAGTATAATTCTTCCTTACCATAGTTGCTGACCTTCTAGACCTAAATATATTCTAACCAATTCTGATGCATTGTTTTAGGTATAATGATGGTACTACAGTAATGTAAAAAAAAAAAAAAGAGAGAGACACAAGAAGGGCATCATGGTGCATGCCCGTAATCCCAGTACTTGGGAGGTTGGGACAGGAGGATTATAGGTTTGAGGACACCGTCAATAATTTAGTTAGGCCCTCAGAAACTTAGCAAGACTGCTTCAAAATAAAAAGTAAAATAGGACTGGGAGTGTATTCAGAGTTACAACGCCCCTATGTTCTATATCCACTACCACCCACTCATACAACCACAGACAGAGATATGGAGATAGTTGAGATGTTATAATGTTTGAAATTTCTGTTAACATAATGATGAAAATACAAGATTTACCAAGAATTAGTAATTAGGTAATAGAGATTTATGAGTTCATTATATTATTTTCTCTACTTTTGTAGAGTTAAAATGCTTAGTACTATCTACCATCTATACATACACAGGTATACATATTTGACTATAAAAAAAAAAAAAGACTGTTACAGAAATTGCACTCAATATTAGTCAGGCAGAGTAATCCCTGTCTGTAATACCAGTACTTGGGAGGCTGAGGAGGATCATAGATTTGAGGTCAGCCTCAGTGAAACTCAGCAAGGTCCCTCAGTAACTTAGCAAGACCTTGTTCCCAATTAAAAAGTATAATAGAGCTGGGAATGTAGCTTGAAGGTAGAATGTCTCTGGGTTCAATCCTTCCCATCCCCAGAAAACAAATTGCACTATTAAAGTAGTTGGTTTGGTGCTAGGAATGTAGCTCAGTGGTAAAGTGCTTGCCTACTACTAAAGAGGTCCTGGGTTCAGTCCCCAGTACTGCCAAAAGACTGAAATAAACAGATAAAGTAATTGGTTTTAATGTAGCCAGATCACCAAAGCTCAGGCTTCTGACTCTTTCTGAAAAACTGGCCCCAGGACCACTGGGCAATACCTGATACAAATAGAGTTGTAACCTCTGTAGCTGTCACATGGCCATATCCTGCCATCCATGAACACTGTGAGCATACATTCCTTCCTTAAGAGTACACAACCAGCCGGGCGTGCTGGCGCACGCTTGTAATCCCAACATTTAGGAGGCTGAGACTGGAGAATCCGGGTTCGAGGCCAGTCTCAGCTACCTAGTGACGCCCTCCACAACTTAGTGAGACCCTGTTTCAAAATAAAGAATAAAAAGTAGGGCTGGGAGTGTAGCTCGGAGGTAGAATGCCCAATTTCAATCCCCAGTACCGCAAAAAAAAAAAAAAAGAGTATACAACCTATGTATCTGGCACTGAGACTACGAAAGTGCTGAATAATATGGAATGAACGTTAGAAGTGCCACATACAGTTTATCAAATAAGACATATGAAGTGGTTAGATTAAGGCTCCACATTTTGGAAAAATAGGAACTTCATGCTTATAATGCTGCATTTACCCAACATCCCAACAATGATTTGTTAATGTACCATGCTTAAACCATGAGCCAGGAAAAAAAAAAAAAAAATGTATCAGATAATAATAGATCTCCTTCTAAAGATCTGAGTTTCAAACATCAGGTTGGACAGTTCAGACTGTCTACAAATGTTTATGTGTTCAAGAGAATAGAAATGGTAGAGAATTTAAAGATAATACATACATGTTTTTGGTTTGGTTCATGTTAAACATCACTGAAGTCCTTATTAAATGTCAATGTACTAAATACAAACATAAATTCACTTCCACTTCAGTTCAATTATAATACTTGCATGCATAATACTTTATCTGAGTATGTTAGTGCTTTAGACTAATCAATGTATACAAATAAAAAATCAAGAAATTCCTTTGCAATCCCTACTAAATTAAACCTACTTGCATCATCTGTAAAGGATGAGAAGAAAAGTCTGTAACCTGCCATTTGAAAAAAAACTTACTTCCATCTTGTGCTAAATGCCTTGTAGGATGTTCTCACTGGCAAGGCCAGAGGCTTCCCTTCTGCAAAAACTTGACAAGTAACATAAAGATCAGAGCATGTCTCTTGGTACAGCCCTGAAAACTTTAACATTGGGTCTTCTAGGACGGCTTTATAACTCTTTTGTTCTCTCTTCCCTTCCAAGCTTCCTCTGAAAGCACAAAAACAACAATGTTTTAGACATCCATTTTTTTTTTATTGCACTACAAATACAAAGAAAAGTTGATCTGTCAAAGTAACCTTATAGTACTTAAAGAACATTTTTACTGGATATAAAATTAAAGCCACTGCTACAGTGTTTTGAGGTACCTAAAGTCATGTCCTGTGAATGATGAGACAATGGATTTTTAACATATTGCACACATGCAACCCTTTGACTAACACTGTTTTTTTGGCGGTACAGGGGATTGAACTCAGGGGCATTCTACCTTTCAGCTATACCCCCAGCCCTATTTTTTATTCTTTATTTTGAAACTCGGTCTCACTAAGTTGCAGAGTGCCTCACTAGGTAGCTGAGGCTAGCCACGAACCCGGATCTTCCGGTCTCAGCCTCCCGAATGCTGGGATTGCAAGCATGCGCCACCACGCCCGGCTACTAACACACATTTGTAATACAGACTAAAAATGCAGTAAATGTTTATTGACTATGAATTACATCGTGGTTAACAATTTATGATAGCTTTGAAAATAGTCCTCTGCCTTTTAAGGATATGATTTCCAGCTCTATTACCTATTTTATATCCGTTGCATTAACTTCATTTCAAAATACCATGCTCTGGACGTTTATTTTAAACATGGTGCCCCAAAGTTTTCCTGCAAGATGTTTTTCTCGTACCTTCATGGTCCCTTTGCAACTGGTAGCCTCACCTTTAACCCCCGATCAACTTCTCTACTTTAACAATAGCAAACTACCCAAAGAGTCCATCTATGCTTCTATCACCTCCCGAGCTATTAACATTGAACCCATGTTCTCATATAATTTCTAATTATATCTACCTGTTTCTACCTCTTCTTAATTTCCGCGGTCTCTAATTCCATTCTCCAACCCTGTTCTAAAGTAAAGATCTGCCTCTGATTTACAGCGAGATGACTTTACTAACGCTTGATTTCTTTGTGTATAAAACGAGATAATAACCCTCAGAAGGGTGAAAAGCAAAATAGTTTGAAGACTGTAAAATAATGTGGAACTTAAGAGTTTATTCATAGAGGCCGAGTCCTCAAACCTTCTCCCACTCAGAGGCTTTCACGATCCACACCCCTCTCCTTCCCTGCCCACCGCCCTTCTGCCGGCCTCCAGTTTCAGCTTAGTAAAAGTCACCATATTCTCCCCTCCTCCCAATTCCTGTACGCCCTAGCTTCCCCGGGTCTATACTCCAGTAATTTCACTCTTTGTTCCCAGGTTTTTTCTTACATCTTAAGTTGCACGTTGATGTCCAGATCACAACTATAGATATAATGAAATTTCTCCGCTTCGCCCATTGCAATCTCCACACAAGCTGAACCTACAGCGTGAAGCAAGACACGCGGGGAAACGCCAGAAATTAAACAACCGTAGAGTTTCACTACACAAACGCTTCCGGTTCCGCCCCGCCCCTCGCACAGGAGCCAATCACCGCCCTGAGCGCACTCCGACTCACCGGAACTCCCCGTCCCTATAGTGCCTCTTGCGCATGAGCACACTTTGTCCACCATCTTGCTTAAGGGTAAGTAGAATTCCGGAAACACAAACTATCTGGTTACATTCCAGTTTTCCTGTTTTGAAAAGACTGCTTTTTTTTTAAGAAACCGAAACCAAAATCGGGAAGAGGTGGCACAGACCTGTAATCCTAGTAATTTGGAGACTGAGATAGGTGAGACGCAGGTTCGCGACCAGCCTCAGCTACTTAGGCCCTCCGGAATTTAGTGACACCCTGTTTCAAAATAAAATAATAAAGCCGGGCGTGGTGGCTCACGCTTGTAATCCCAGCATTCGGGAGGCTGAGACCAGAGGATCCGGGTTCGCGGCCAGCCTCAGCTACCTAGTGAGGCCCTCCGCAACTTAGTGAGACTCGGTTTCAAAATAAGGAATAAAAAACAGGGCTTGGGGGTATAGCTCGGAGGTAGAATGCCCCTGAGTTCAATCCCCAGTACCGCAAAAAAAAAAAAAAAATAATAATAATAATAATAATAATAATAATAATAAAGATAGGACTGAGGATGTAGCTCGGAGGTAGAGTGCCCTGGGTTCAATCCCAGGTACCACAAAAAATATATATATATGTATATATATATACATACAATATATATACATACATACATATATACACATACACACACACACACACACATATATATTACTGGGGTGTACTGTGGTCAACCCCAGTAAATAATAATAATAATAATAATAATCATCCCTAGTAAATAATAATAACAACAAAGTAATAATACAAAGCACTTGAGCTATACTTAGAAGCACTCTAAAAGGACATTCAATTAAAAATAATAATTGTAACCTCTTTCATTGGTTGCAGACCAGAGAATAAGCACAAAAATTAGAATTTTGCTTAGTTTAAATTTCAGCGATATTTCCAAAAATAGTAGGTTTTACCACTGATTTGCTATCCCCAGGAAAGACTATTCTTTCTGTCTTAAGGAATAGGAAAAAAATCTAGACAGAGAACACAGACATCTGGGTTTCTTTTTTCACACTACTAATACTTATGCTACTTTGGACAGAGTACTTCACTGCTTTTGTACACTGGGTATATTCAGAACGAAGATAATTTTCAAGACACAACACTAGTTAGAATCTAAAAATGTGAAGTAATAACCACGGAATGCAGATCTCTGAACCTTCTAAATGCCTATAACACTTATATTTGTATTACGATCTAAAATTCTAATATTCTCTTCCAATTATATTTAAAACTCTATGAAAACAAGAATTGTGTGCCATATACATTTATATGTCCCCCCTTTGGAGCAGTAAACATTCTGAGTTTGTTATTTATTTCTGTTTCTTCTACTTCTCTTTATCCTCTTCTTAATCTTTTTTGTGGTACTGAGAATTTAAGTCAGGAGTATTCTACCTCTGAGCTACACCCCAAAGCCTATTTTATTCTTTTATTTTGAAACAGGTGATACTAAGTTACAGAAGGTCTCACTAAATTGCTGAGGCTGACCTTAAACCTGGGATTTTCCTCTCAGCTTCCTAAGTACTGGGATTACAAACTTGCACCACCACACCCAGCCATTAATTTCTTATATTATTACTGATGATATTTAATAGAGTTCTTTATTTTCTATATATTTCCAGGTGTAACATTTTAAGAAACACATCACCTAAGTATGTGCAAATTAGAGAAATTAGGATGTTGAGGGATCAGAAAAAAAATACATTAAAAGAAAGGTTTAGGCTGGGCGTGGTGGCTCACGCTTGTAATCCCAGCATTAGGGAGACTGAGACCTGAGGATCCGGGTTCAAAGCCAGCCTCAGCTACCTAGTGAGGCCCTCTGCAACTTAGTGAGACCCGGTTTCAAAATAAAGAATAAAAAAATAGGGCTGGGGGTATAGCTTGGAGGTAGAATGCCCCTGAGTTCAATCCCCAGTACCGCAAAAAAAAAAAAAAAAAAGGTTTAATAGTATGTAGCTGTTTAACCTATAAAGGAATAAAAATGGTTAAAGCACAATATGTTCAAAGTAAGTTCTCAAAAATATTTATTGATGCATGAAAATATTGCAAGTGCAAGCAGCCTAGAGAAAAATATAATGGTTAACCTATAACTGAAAGTTTAAACAAAAGGAGAACAGATTTGATTTGTTCCCAAGTATAACTAACACCAAATGGTTATAACTTAAGCAAACTGCAATTTCAGCAAACAATAAAAATTGAAATATCTAATCAGGGCAACAGTAAAACAATTGTCACATATGATCTGATTATGGCATAATTTCAGCAATGAGTGTGAGGTTTGCTGTGAAACAGGTTTCTCAAACTTTAGTAAAATCTTGACAAATCAAAAAGAACTATGTCATCTGATTTCAGTGTTTACTTAAATTACTATCATTATAATGTTACTTAGTATATGAACACAAGTAAAATATATACATATATAACCAAATAAATTTACAAAAAACATAAAACTTCAAATTAGCAATCTTATATAATAGATAATGTCTTTTGCTGAAGCTGTAACTTGCAATGTGAATGTGGCATATGACATTGATTGCTCTTACAGGACTGATTCTTTGAAATTCAGCACATTTATATGGTTGTATTCCACATGGCAATTCACTTTTTTGGTCAGATTACTATAATATTGTCATTACTATAACTATCACAATCTTTTGGCTTTCACTCTGATCCAAAGCATATTTTTGTTTTTAGATTCTGTTCTTTTCTCATTAGCTGGTCACAATTAAAGTAGGACTAGTTATCCCCCAAACATTTGCAAATGCAACACAGATAAAGGCATGAAAATCAAACAGCAATATTAATAAGATACTCATTTATAGAATCCATTACAGATAGATTAACTTTCTAAAAATTATTATCAAGAGAAAAAAAATTAGAAATGTGTTATTGAGGAATCTTAGGTGTCTTCCCTGGAATTTATTGAATACTTTAATGCATCAATATAAACCAATGTAGTTGTAAGGAGGAGAGTTTTGCTAAATCATGGAAGCATTATATAACTCAGAGAAACCCAAATGACAGTGTCTTTCCTAAACCATCCATTGGTCAGGAAGATATTGGTTGATAGATTTTAATACCAGAGTCCAGTTGGCAAGGCCACATTCATAGGAAAAATGGATGCTGTTAAGCTTCTTATTCTGGAAGAAAATAAATGATTTTTTTCCTTCTCACTCATGAATTTAACACACAATTATAATTATAGGGTGCAATTTGAACTGCAAAAAAAAAAAAAAACACCACAATATGGCATGTCTATAGAAAAATAACGTATAAGCATGGGTGTTTTTTTTATGTAAAAGCGTACTTTATGGACTATACAATCCCACATTTAATTTGCCTTGGGAATTGTGTTTTTGAATTTGTGCTTCTCCAGTAGTCATCTCGAGATGGATCAAAGACCTGGAAATTACACCAGAGACTTTGAAGCTACTAGGGGAGAGCATAGATCCAATACTGCAACATATAGGTACAGGTAGAAACTTCCTCAGCAAGACCCCAATAGCTCAGGAAATTAAAACAAGAATTAATAAATGGGATTACATTAAACTAAAAAGTTTCTACTCATCAAAGTAAACCATCAAGAGTCTAAAGAGAAAGCCTAGAGAATGGGAAAAGATTTTTGCTACTTATGTCTCTGATAGAGGACTAATATCTAGAATATACAAAGAACTTAAAAGACTAAAAAAACAAATAACAATGTATTTAATTAAACAAATAAAACAAAATTGCATTAACTTAAAACACTAAAAAAAAAAAAAACCCCAACCAAGAAATGGACAATTGAACTAAATAGACAATTTACAAAAGAAGAGATACAAATGGCCAATAAATACATGAAAAAATGTTCAACATCATTAGCAATCAGAGAGATGTAAATCACAACTACACTGAAATTCCATCTACCCCCAAACAAAATGGCAATCATTAAGAAGTCAAAAAAAAAAATTAATGTTGCCAAGGATGTGGGGAAATTGGAATTCTTCTACACTGTTGGTGGGATTGCAAATTAGTTCAGCTGCTATGGAGATCAGTGTGGAGATTCCTCAGAAAACTGGTAATGGATTCACCATATGATCCAGCTATACCACTCCTGGGTATCTTTCCAAAGGGACTGAAATTAGAGAACTACAGTAATATATGTATATCCATGTTCATAACCACAAAATTCACAATAGCCAAATTATGGAATCAACCTAGGTGTCCATCAACAGATGAATATATTATAAAATTATGGGATACACACAATGGAATTCTACTCACCAATAAAGAAAAACAAAATTACGTCATTTGTAGGAATATGGAAGGACCTGTAGAACATTATGTTGAGTGAGATTAGCCAGTCACAGAAAATGAAGGGGCATATGTTTTCTCTAATATGTGAAAGCTAGGGAATAATGAGGATACCAGAGGGACTTCAGAAAATGGAGGAGAAGCCTCAGTGGAGCCAGGGAGGTGGTCTAAAGGAAAAGAAGGGGGAAGAGTGAGCATCAATGAAGGAATTACTACCATAGTCTATGTGTACATATGTGAAAATACCAATGTCAATCTCAGTACTCTGAATGGGGAGGAAGGGGAAGGGGGGAGTACCAAGTACTATGTGCATGTATGTTGCTGTCAACATGATTTATATTATGATGTGAGACTATAATGCAGCAATGAAAGTATGTAAAAAAGAATGTGTGCTTCTCTTGCCATATTGTTTTAATTTCATGTTTAATTATTCTAATAGTAGATTTTTATAATGCTTAAGAATTTGTTGATTGTAGTCCATTCTTCCAATTGTTCAGGACTCAGATTATGATAACCAAGTTTATTTGCCAGTTTCTATGACCAAATTTGTCATCTTTAGTTTGTAGTTAAAATAAAATGTACTTAATTTAAAAAGTGACCATCAATTACTGAGATTCCATTGAGAAATTATATTGTGAGATTAAAACCATCCTATAAATTATTTTTATTCAATTAAAAAAATGCCTTACAATTTTCTGATAACCCCAACTATTCTAAAACTAACTCAGTTACATGACAGAACAGACAATGGCGCTAAAAAGAAATTTGAAAAATCTTAACCTCATAATACAAATTTGTTGGCTTCATCAAGTGACAATATGGAAGAATATGGGCTTGATGAAAATCCCTGAGTTATCCTAATGCAGGAACTCCCAAAGCCTGAAGAGTTTCATTCAAAGAGATAATATAAACCATGAGTGGTGGCTCATGCCTGTAATCCCTGTACTTGGGAGGCTGACATAAGAGAGTCACAGGTTCAAGGCCGGCTTTAGCAACTTAGTGAGACCCTTTTTCAAAATAAAAAATAAAATAAAAAGAACTGGAGTCATTCAACTTTGAACTAAGAGCTAATGCCTTTACCTGTACTATGGATTCCAATACCTTGTAAATGATCATCTTCTTAGGAAACTTAGAGTCATATCTTTGGTCTTTTTCTTCCTGCTAGATTCTTCTCATTATCTAATCTTGCTCAAGGCTTTTCCATTTAAACAAATAAAAGTCTTCTCATCTTCACTATCATTCATACACTACTACAAATTTAGAGATCTTGGATCCTAATATGAACTAACATATATGAGATCCCTCTTACCCTTGTGCATATTATAAATTTAACGCTTAAATATTTCTTGAATCTGTCAACTTCTTTCCATTTTTGACACCATCTCCTTAACCCAGTACTAATGGCTTTCTGTAAAGAGTCATTATTATGTGAATGCTGAACTTGCTTTGTTTTCCTTTAGGCACAGAAGAAGAGTGCATTTCTCTACCTCATTGGTAGACTGTAGCCATGGGACAGAATCCAGATGGTGGAATTTGGGCAAAACAAAAGTAACTTTTCCAGGCCTGGCCATAAAACCTCAGTACAATTCATCACATTCTGTGTCTCTACTTTAAATATTAGCTGGATGTAGACATGAATCTGGTCTCTGAGCCTCTAAAAATTGGCAACATAAAATAGAGAAAACCCCTGGATTTTTAAATCACCGCTTAGAAAACCATCTACAAGCACCAACTGAGGTGTGATATGAACAAGAAATACATTTCTTTATATTGTTAAACCATTGAGATTTGGGGTTAGATTGGAGTCTTTAGCCATCCTGGTTTACATATCTCCTAACTAGTTTCTTCATACCCATTATTCACTGTAATCTCACATGTCATTCGATGGTTAGTCTTCTAAAATCTTTTCAATTTGTTAGGATGTAGCAGTAAACAAAGGCCGACACATATTAAGAACCAACAAAAGCAAGTTGTTCAGAGCTTGCTGCGGTAATGGAATTAGCTACCATAATTTGCAGTTAATAGAAGCCCAAATGCAAGGAGAGTGGTGTAAATGCTTAATAATGAGAAAAGCAAAGGTTTCCAGTATGCCCTGATTGGAATTTGTTGTCCAGGGAAATCCATCGGCCAACTACCCAGAAAAGCAGCATTACTTTTGATTGGTTAGAGGGACATATTTACCTCTCTCTGGTTGGTCCTAAATTGGTGGTAGGAACAAAACTTAGGGAAACTAGCAGGTATTGATGAGGTAGAGTAGAAGAAATAAAATTTAGGCAGAAAGGAGACCTTGGGAAGGAAAGGAAAAATATATAGTTTTAAAATCTGGAGAGTTCATAATCTAACTCCACCCTATAGGGTGTGTCAAATCTTAGGCAGAAGTCTCAGTGGGCACACACCTTTAATCCCCTGAATCCTTGCCCCCACCTAAGATTCCTGAGGACAAAGGCCAGACCTCAGCGACCACCCATTTTTGAAACCTGAGAAAGAGGAGGTCACCACCCATCACTGATACCTGAGAAAGGGGAGGTCCGGTCTTCTTCTGTGCCCACCGCTTCTTGGGACGACCACCTATACCTGAGAAAAGAGGAGGTCCTAACTGCTTCTGTGCCAATCCCTCTTGGAAGTCTATATAAGAACTGAAGGATGCAAAGACTCTCTCTCTTGCCCTCCTGCTTGCGTGACCGAGAAGATCTCCACTCACCTGTTTTCCTGAGTCCCTTATTTTCCTAAATAAATTCCTGCCTTTTGTTCCTGACTGGCACGTGTTAAAATTCATTTTATTACAGAGGCCAAGAACCCACGAGTGACTCCGTGTTGTCCCACGACAGTATTAAGTTCTGATAATTTGGGACTAGTTGCTATAGAGGATGTGGTTTGGCTTCCTGGACTGCTCGGTGCAGAATGTGGGATAGAGTCTCTGCTACTTCTGTACAAGGTCTGGCCTTTGTCATTTATATATCGTTTCTCAAAAATAAAGATCAGAGCCAGGTGTGGTAGCGCACACTTGTAATCCCAGCATTTGGGAGGCTGATACTGGAGGATCCGGGTTCACGGCCAGCCTCAGCTGCTTAGTGAGACCCTCTGTAACTTAGTGAGACCCTGTTTCAAAATAAAGAATAAAAAAAAAAAAAGAGGACTGGGGCTGTAGCTCGGAGGTAGAATGCCCCCGGGGTTCCATCCCCAGTACCGCAAAAAAAAAAAAAATAATAATAATAATAAAGACCAAATTCCTCAATATGGTGTGACCAACAGTTTTTATTGCCTGCTCTCCATCTGAAATAATTTTTCTTTTGTTTGGATTTTGTTTGGAAATCACATCGTAACCCTCCCTTCTTGCATTGAAGGGTACAGCAATAACATGTCTAGAATTTCTATAACCCTCTGAAGAGCCTACGTGTGCTTGATAACAAAAGTCAAAATACTGAAATTTGTAGAATGGAAGTGATGAGGTAGCCTAGAAGTGGAAGGTTAGGTAGAAGGAGGATATCGGGAGAAGTCAGAAAAATATAGTTTTTTTTTTTTGTTTTTTTGTTTTTTTTTTTGTACTGGGGATTGAACCCAGGGGCATTCTACCTCCGAGCTACACCCCCAGCCGTATTTTTTATTGTTTATTTTGAAACTGGGTCTCACTAAGTTGCGGAGCACCTCACTAGGTAGCTGAGGCTGGATCCTCCGGTCTCAGCCTCCCGAATGCTGGGATTACAAGCGTACGCCACCACGCCCGGCTAGAAAAATATAGTTTTAATATAGCCTTTTTTTAAAAATCTGGAGAGTTAAGCCAACTCCACCCCTTGGAAGCTTTTCTTTGTTTAGGCCCAAATTAGATGTACCGCCAAACTCCGGAAGAGCCCAGCCCCCCACCTGAAGCCCACCTGAAGCTCACCGGAAGCCCACACCTGGAAAGAGGAGGAGCCAACTTTTCTGTGACCAGCCCCATCTGAGGAACCCACCTATCTGCGAGAGAGAGAGGGGTTGGAGAAGAGGACCCCGCCCTCTCTTATAACCTTCTGCACCCCCTTTGTTCGCCCCTTCCCGCTTGGGACCTGACCTTCGACCCGTCCGGGTAACCGGGGATTTTCCCCTTATCCCTTCCCTCTGGGGACATGCACGTGGACTTGTCCGGGTGACCCTTTCACTCCCCTTCCCTTTTTTCCCTTCCTTCCAGTTTTCCTAAAATAAAACCTGCCAGATGTTTTGACTGGTATGTGTTGAAATTCCTTTCTTCACAATATCAAGAACCTGAATTTTTGGGGAACAAGCCGCACCCCATCACAGAAGTATGAAAGGTCTCTGCATCTTTGATAACATCATGGAGCCAGAATAACTCCAGTGTTGTCTACCTGATGAGGTACACTAGAAAGAATAAAATTTTAGGCAGAAAGGAGACACTGGGAAGGAAAGAAATAGTTTTAAAATCTGCAGAGTTCATAATCTAACTCCACCCTATAGGGTGTGTCAGGTCTTAGGCAGAAGTCTCAGAGGGCCCACACCCTTAATCCCCTGGATCCCTGCCCCACCTGAGACTCCTGAGGTCCAGGAGGACAAAAGTCAGACCTCAGCCAGCATCACCCATCCTTGAAACCTGAAAAAGAGGAGGTCCAGACTTCTTCTGTGCCCACCCCTTCTTGGGAGCTCTATATAAGGATTGAAAAGGCTGCAAAGATGTCTCTTGCTCACTTGGCCAGCAAGATCTCTGCTCACCTGTTTTCTCCCGAGACCCTTACTTTCCTAAATAAATTCCTGCCTTTTGTTCCTGACTGGCACATGTTAAAATTATTTTTTTCATGGAGGCCAAGAACCCATGAGTGACACCATGTTGTCCCAGGACATACCCATGGAAATCATATTAAGTAATAACTGTATTTAGGCTGCCTTTATTTTAATTTTTTAATAAATACAGCTGAAAGCATGTTAATCCTAACACAGCATTAAAAGACATTTCATTTTCAGCCTCACCCTGCCTTTTTCAGGCATTGTGTACTTGTTTTAATTTAATGAAAACTCCAAGCCCCATCAAGTCTGCTGCCTTTACAAAACTGTGTTGGACTCTGGAAGAGTTGCTGGCTTCATCCCCTA
This sequence comes from Graphiurus murinus, assembly GCA_004027655.1. Classification (NCBI taxonomy): domain Eukaryota; kingdom Metazoa; phylum Chordata; class Mammalia; order Rodentia; family Gliridae; genus Graphiurus; species Graphiurus murinus. Next base: position 20,681 of record PVLC010013542.1, on the reverse strand, counting down.
CTCCTAAAGGAACTTCTGTTAGATCACTAAATTGCAAGTATTGGATTACTCTTTCAGAGAAGCTTCTTTTAATGGTACCTGCCTCCTCTAACACTAGTTATATCATCTCACTAAAAAATGTATCCCTCCTCTGTTCTTCTTTCATAGCATTTTCAAGAATTTCTATCATAATAATTTTGTTTACAGCTCTCTCCCCCTCTAGAATATACAGCTCTCTTCCCCTTTGTGAGAGAAGGGTTTGTGTCAATTTTATTGACCAATATTTTGAACTGAATGTCTGTGTCCTCCAAAATTCATATTTTGAATCTAAACTCCAATGTGATAGTATTTTAAGGCAGGGCTTTTAAGGAGGGTAGTTAAGTCCTAAAGATGGAGCCCTCATGAGTGGAATTAGTGCCCTTATCAGAGGAGGACAAAGAACTCTCTAGTATACTTAGTACTTTTGTCATGTGAGGATACAATGAGAAGTTAGAGTTTGCCACCTGGAAAAGGACCTTCCCCTGAACTCAAAACTGTCAGCACCCTGGTCCCAGAATTTCAGGCTCTACAGCTGGAAGAAATAAGCCTTTGTTCTATAAACTACTCAGTCTATGGTAATTTGATATAGTAGATCAAACTGACCAAGATACCACTGTACCCGACTCTTGATTTTCATACCTGACCTAGAGCACATGTTGAAAATAAAAAAGTAGGAAATAAGATAGTACTTGAAAACCCATCTGTCATGTTGGGTGATTTCATGTATTTTTTATTTAATTATTTCAACAAATTAGTGAAATATATGTTATGATCTGATTTTACAGAAAAGTACTTGTGAGATAGTTTAGGTCATTTGTCTATGATTAATAGCTAATATATGTCAGAGCCAGGTGTGCCTGACTTTCAAAGGCATGCTAATTTTTTTTTATCAAATTATAAAGGAATATTGCAGACCAATTTCTGAACTTACTCTTTGCAACAGTAAATAAGGCATTAATCCCAACATTTTTAGCATCTTCAGTGATAGTTACTGCTGCCAGCAGTCCCTCTGCCTCTCTACAGTTGATATTCCCAGGCAAGCATCTTCACTCATTATGGTTTGTCTCCATGGAAGAAGGAGACTTGGGTCCACTCAGAATCTTGCAGGCCATCTACTTATTTAACAAATATTTAGTAAGTGCATGAAATGTACCCATCAACTGTACCAAGCACTTCACTAAACATTGACCACTTTAGTTTCACCAGGGAGAAAATACCTACCCCATCCATGTGTGATACCACTCCTCATATTCCTTTGTGTGCATTTTCTATGTTGTCTTGCAACCTATCTCACACAATTATAGGCCAGAAAGAGCTTTATTAAATATCTTTGTATAAATATTGTGGGATGATAATGACTTTAGACATTTCCGAGGACTAATTGTCATCAGGAAGTCATTGCCATGAGTGTATCCTCAGCCCACATTATGTTTGATCTGCAATTCTTCTCTGTGCTCATTCTTTATTCCTGCGTCTACATGCTCCACAGGACAGAGAGGCTGTTATTATTTTTCGGCACTTCTTACTGCCTTGCCCTGTGTGCATTTGTGCTTGTGCATGAATATTTAATCATGGAAAGGTTGCTGACCCACCACTCAGATTTGCATCTCTGAGACAGAAGGAAGAGAAGCAAATCAGAGCCTGGGAGTCCATGAGCGACAATTAGTGGCACAAGTAATTCCTTGTGATCTTGGCATCATTCTAAGTACATTACCACCTACCACCTAAATAGATTTTGTAAATGCACAGGGAAATAGTGATAGAGGCCCTAAAAAGAAGGTAAGCCCCTCACTGTGTTGCAAGAATTAATCTTTTAGTGAGAAACAGAACGAAAATCCTTCCTTAAATACTAAAAGAGTAAACCTTGGAATGAAAAAGGAGGTGGGGGAGGGGGAGACTTTTTCACTTGAGAGTCAGTTTGAATTTTAGCTGTGCATTAGCTTAAGAATTCTGAAAGTTAATACTCCCTCTGTGAAGAAAGGAATGCTGGTCCAGCTAGCGGGGAGATTTGATAAGGGAACAAAGAAAGATTCAAATGAGGAATAAAACACTGGGGCTTCCATCTTAGAGAAACTAAGTCCAACCAAGGGGCAGGAGTGAAAGCTTGTCTCTTTTATCAAAGACAAAAGAAAAGTGTTATTCTATACTTGAGTTCTCCACAGTGGTTAAGAGAAAACAGAAGCTTTCTGGAATTTCATGGAATTATATAAAAATTGAACAAAGTTTTAGTTATTTTGAAATTATTATTATTTTTCTCTCTTTAATATTTGTTTGACAATACCAATTCTAAGTAATGTACAGTGTGTGTGTGTGTGTGTGTGTGTGTTTTACTGGGGATAAACCTAGGGACATTATACCTCTAAGCTACATCCACACCTCTTTTTACTTGTTTATTTTGAAACAGTGTCGTGCTAAATTGCTGAGGCTGGCCTCAAACCTTCGATTCTCCTGTCTCAGTCTCCCAAGTACTGGGATTGATGTAGGACAGAAGGAATAAAATTTAGGCAGAAAGGAGACATTGGGAGGGAAGGGAAAGATATAGTTTTAAAATCTGGAGAGTTCTAGCTGACCGCACCCTATAGGGTGTGCTCAAAATCTTAGCAGAAAAGTCTAAGTGGGCCACACCTTTTTAATCCCCTGAATCCCAGCCCCCATTGGACATTCAGGGCAAAGGTCACACCCATCTTGAAACCTGAGGAAGAGGAGGGCCCAATTTGGACTGCCTACCTGTCTTCCACCAATACCTGGAAGAAGGAGGAGGTCCAGACTTCTTCTGTGCCCACCCCTCTTGAAAGCGCATAAAAGAAGGAATTTTACCACACCAGGAAGATGTCCGCTCACCTGTTTTTCTCCCCCTTTCCTTATTTTCCTAAATAAATTCCTACTTTTTGTTCCCCAATGGCACATGTTAAAATTCTTTTTATCACGGATGCCAAGGACCCACGAGTGGAACCGGGTTATCCCACAACAGGATTACAGGAGTCAGCCACCATGCCTGACTGTAATATGTTTTATCCTATATTCAGTTCATGCCTTTATCTTTATTCACTAATGGTATAGTTGATTCATTCATTATAATAGTGGTAGTCTATAACACCATAGTGAACACTGAATTAGTAAATACTGAACCATTGCTTCCAAGGGAAGTAAAGGATTATATTGCTATGAATCTCTCGTCATAACATTTTCATTAAATGATTAATCTATAAACTTACTTCATTTGTGTTTCAGTATAATGTCATATTTTTAATAATTGCTCAAATATTTTTACCTTCTCATTAAAAATGACATTGAGTATTACAATATGAAGGTTTAGATAAAGATTTTAAAAAGTAGACAAAATAGAAGCCGGGCGTGGTGGCGCACGCTTATAATCCCAGCATTCGGGAGGCTGAGACCGGAGGATCCGGGTTCGCGGTCAGCCTCAGCTACCTAGTGAGGCACTCTGCAACTTAGTGAGACTCGGTTTCAAAATAAGGAATAAAAAATAGGGCTGGGGGTATAGCTCGAAGGTAGAATGCCCCTGAGTTCAATTCCCAGTTCCACAAAAAAAAAAAAAAAAAAAGTAGACAAAATACTTTTACCATTCTTTAGGGTAATTATTTTTCATTCTTTTAGTGTGGGCAATGAAAGCAAATTAACTGATTTATATTACATTTACTTTATTCCCTTTTTTTCAATGCTAGGGATTGAACCCTTGGGTATTTACCACTGAGCTACCTCTCCAGGCCCTCCCTTTTTTTTTTTTGAGAAGGGTCTCACCTTGCTAAATTTCCCAGGCTGGCTTTGAACTTGCAATTCTCCTGCTTCCCCCGCACCCCCCCTCCCCCAGAGTTGCTGGTATTGTAGGTATGCACCACCATGCCCAGGCACATTTTACTCTTTTTAAAATTTATTTACTTATTTATTTATTTTTATTTATTGGTGCATTATACTTTTACCTCATAATGCATCTCATGGTGATGGTGACATACATGCACACAGCACTTGGTAGACTTTCCCCAGCTCCTTCTCCATTCCCCCCTTCTCCATACAGGATATTGAGATTAGCATTGGTATCCTCACATATGTATATAACATCCATGGAAGTGTTTATTTCATTAATTCTCCTGTCCCACCTTCCCTAGACCACTTCCCTGGCTCCACTGGAGTTTCTCCTCCATTATCTAAAGTCTCACTTGTATCCAGATTATTCCCTAGCTTCCTCATATGACAGAAAACATATGACCCTTCACTTTGTGTGACTGACTAAGCTCACTTAACATAATGTTCTCCAGGTCCATCCATTTTCTTGCAAATGACATAATTTTGTTCTTCTTTATTACTGAGTAGAATTCCATTGTGTGTGTATCCCATAATTTTTTAATCCATTTATCTGTTGATAGACACCTAGGTTGGTTCTATAATTTGGACATTGTGAATTCTGCTGCTATAAACATGGATATGCATGTATTGCCATAATATTCTGATTTCAGTCCCTTTTAACACTGAACTCATGGTCAAAAGTGCTATAACACAAGCCTAAAGGAAGTTTATCAAACAAATATTTTCTCTATAAGGCATATCACAGCCTTCTGTGCTTAGGAATACAACATAGCACTTCAGGATCACACTGGAAGGCCATTTTAAACACTGAAATCATTAACATTAGGCAGAAAAAAATACATGGCACTAAATAAACCATAAAATGACACTCACAAAATAAGAGCTTAAGAAGGCATAAAATTGCTTTGTTTGACCTCAACTGGGAATCCACATCAGACTGAAGATTTTTTCCACTCTGCATATATCCACAAATGGCTGTAAGTATTGATTATGGGGTCATGAGTGAATTTTATTGAGCAGGTGATATTGCAGATGCAATCTGTGAATAATGAGAACCAACCATATTTTTTCTCAGAAGGGCAGGAAGCACTTCTCAGGATCTGGCTTTATTACCTCTGAGCTACACTTCCAGCCATTATTATTATTATTATTATTATTATTATTATTATTATTATTATTGAAACAGGCTCTTTCTAGGTTGTTGAGAGTCTCACTAAGTTGCTGAGGTTGGTCTCAAACCTGTGATCCTCCTGTCTCAGCTTCCCAAATACAAGGGAAGCTTCCCAAATACAAGGGAAGCTTCCCAAATATTGGGATTACAGGCATGCATCAACACCCCTGGCTAAATAAATTGTATGTGTGTATGTATGTATGTATGTATGTATGTATGTATGTATGTATTTATTTAGTGTGTGGTACTGGAGATTGAACCCAGAGGCATTCTGCCTCTAAGCTACACTCCCAGCCCTATTTTTGTTTTTATTTTGCAACAAGGTCTTACTAAGTTGCGGAGGGCCTCACTGAGTTGCTGAAGCTGACTGCCTACAATCTTCCTGTCTCAGCCTCTCAAGTACTGGAATTACATATCTATGCCATCATGCCCAGATAAATAAATTGTCTTTAAACAGACATATATAAGGCATGGGTATGTATTCATCCTTTAATGAAAATATTGTAACCAGTAACTTGCAGTAACATGACCCTGTATGATACCTGGGAATAATATTTCAGTATTTGCTAATTTAGTATTCACTACTACTTTATAGTAAATATCCTTAACAAATAACCACAATCACCTATAATTGTCTATGACAAGTGTGGAAAGTAATACTGTGTTCCTTGGGGACACATCAGTGTAGGCCTCTATCTTTGCGGGGGGGCAGATGTCCAGAGGAAGAATGAATGAAGCAGTGATCTGGAGGATGGATAGGAGTTGACTATGTGACTGGGAAGAAACACAGATGAGGAGGCAGAAAGAAAGTGTTCTGGGCAGAGAAAATAGCATGAGATCCTCAAAAGAGGATGTCTTCAAAAAAGCATATCACAGTGGACCAGGAGTGGACCATTTTGCTAGGGCTGCCACAGTGAGGTACCATGAATGGAGTGGCATAAGCAATGTACGTGTATTGCATCCTTGTTCTGGAGACTAACAGTCCAAGATCAAGGTGTCAACAGGGCCAATTCATTCTGGGGATAATGAAGAAGAATCTGTTTTATACCATTCCTCTGGCTTCTGGTGGCTTGTTTGTAATCTTCTATGTTTCTTGGCCTATCCTGATTTCTGCTTTCACTCTCACATGGCATTCTCCTAGTATTGACCTGGGTTCAGTTTTCTCCTTTTAAGCCAGGCGTGGTGACACATACCTATAATCCCAGTACTTGGGAGGCTGAGACAGGACTGCATGTTCAAGGTCAGCCTCAGCATTTTTTTTTTAAATTGGTGCATTGTAATCATACATCTTTGTTAGGTACAATTGGTAAAGGCATACATGCACACATTTCTCTGCAATTTAGTGAGATCCTGTTTAAAAAATAAAAAATTAAAAGAGCTAGGTGTATAGCTCATAGTTAGGTTCAATCCCCAGTAACTAACACACACACACACACACACACACACACACACACACACACACACACCAGGAACAAAAAAAAAAAACCCACAACACAAATTTACCCTTTTAATAAGGACATCAGTCAAATTGGATTAGGAGCCCATGCTACTTCAGTATGACCTCATCTTAAGTAATTACAACTGCAATTATCCTATATCAAAATCAGTTCTCATTATGAGGTGATTGAGCATTAGTACTACATAAATATTTGGGGAGGAGACACAATTCAATCCATTGAAGGGAGGAAAAACAGTGGAAGAGGATTGAGAGGAAGAAGCCAGAGCCTGGGAAAGAATGCTAAAAAGTTTGGAAATAATTTTAAAGGCAATGGAAAAAAAAAAGTGCTTTAATGAACTATCTGTTCTCTAGTAACTCTTTCAGGTTGTATGATTATAGTCTTTTATTGTCCTTGAGCTATTTTAATGCATTACAAATAGTGGACAATTATAATTTACAATGCAAAATAATTCAACTCCCCTCAAAATCTTTTGGAAAAATAAGTGTTGCCTTAGTTTGCATACTCATTTTGATATTTTTATTTAAAATTATCAGGAGCTGGGCTTGGTGGTACACACCTGTAATTCTAGTACTTAAGAGGCTGAGATAGGGGGATCACAGTTTCATGGTCAGCCTCAGCAACTTAGACCCTCTGCAACTTAATGTTTCAAAATAAGAAATTAAATAGGGTTGAGGGTATAGTTCAGAGGTAAAATGCACCTGGGTTCAATCCCCAGTACTACACACACAAACATAAAAATAATAAAATAAATAAATAAATAAATAAATAAATAAATAAATAAATAAATAAATAAATACAATTCTCAGGAAAGTTCTTTGAATTTTCTTTTGAACTGGTTTTGACAACTGCCTGATTTCAGTTCCCTCATTAATTAACAAGTAGAATAAAATTATTAACATATGTTCAATTTTATGTCTGAATAAGAATCATCATTTTACCTTTTCCTGAAAATCACCTTTCACAGCACTGTGAAGTCTCCAGAGGGTGATATGGCAACAAATGAACAACTGTATGAATAAGTCAGGTTGGATACATAGTGTAGTTCTAGTTAATGACTAGACTGAGAATGGCAATACTGACCTTTAATTGAGCCCCGTGTGTGGGAAAGACAGGGATGGTTAAGAACACTCCCATTTTTTGTGATCTGGAAAAATGGCTTCCTGTCAAGAACCATCCTTTCCCCTGTTACTTAAATAACACTTACTAATGAAACTTTTTAACTATGACAAGACCAGACATAGACCCTCCAGATTCCCATAAATGATAATACGTCATTAATGATTCCCTGTACTGTTTGTCTTCCCCAAAGTAGCTAAACACAGAGAGAAATATTTCCTATTCAGCTAAGACTCCTCCTAATTATAAAAGCAATTCCAGTAGTAAAATTGTCTCACCTATAACTTGTCTACTTGGTATAGAAGTCTAAGATAAAACCATCCTGCTGAGAAACTCTGGTCTGGGCTATTCTTCTTATTGTAATAACTTAAATAAAATCAATTTCCTTGATTGTTTAGTTCCCAGATTCCAAGAGCTTCTAAATAGCTTTGGGATGAAAGATAGGACTTAATAGACAACTTATGAATTCAGCAAGATTATTCTTTCCTCTTCAACCTTAGCTTCAATGTAAACTCTCTTCACCTTCTCTTTTCCTTCTTGATAGCTGGAGTGTCATCCTGCATTTTTTATATCTACTGATTAAACATATTGGTGCTGGGACCCTCTGTAAGGTGGTTGACTTCACATTTCCAGTCTACTTTACTAGCATTAAACATATGTTTCAGTGAGAAGTACAGAAGTTTTGGTTTCTCTTTACCTAGGTAAGAAGTGGAAATGTGAATCCTAAAATTCATTCAAATTACATTCATGTCATTCTAAATAACTATGCACCACTAAACTATGCATCACATACCAAAGATGAAAAATAGCATCTTGCATAATTTTACCTTTGTAATTTTCTTTCTAGACCTTTTTAAACTGCTAGTTTTTCTCAGAGTTATGATTTAGAATCTTTCTGTGGTTTGTTGATTTTTGTTGTTGTTATTGTTTTTTCAGCCTCAAAATGATTCATCAATAGAGGAAAAGGACCTCACCTTTTTATTTCTTCTGAACCAGAGGCTTGCATGTTAAATGGTTGAGATGACCAGAACTAAAAGTGGAAAAATGTATTTTGGGTCAGTATCTCTACTCATAAATTATATGCTCTATTTATTCAGCATAAGGTGCATTTCTATGCCTGTTAGTACTTTTAAAATTTTATTTATTTATTTATTTATTTATTTATTTATTTATTTATTTATTTATTTATTTATTTATTTATTTATTTATTTTGCGGTACTGGGGATTGAACTCAGAGGCATTCTACCTCCGAGCTATACCCCCAGCCCTATTTTTTTTTTCTTTGTTTTGAAACCGAGTCTCACTAAGTTGCAGATTGCCTCATCACTAGATAGCTGAGGCTGGCCAAGAACCCGGATCCTCTGGTCTCAGCTTCCTGAATGTTGGGATTACAAGCGTGCACCACCACGCCCGGCTCAGTACTTTTTAAATTTAATGTGCTACGTTTTTGTTACTGTTTTTGCTATTACTACTACACATGTATTTGCTTTTCCACTCCACATTGGTCAACATGGAGGATATGACCTTTGTTTTCTAATATTTACTAAATGTCCCAGAAAAGTGTGAGACAGATATTGATACTCAAGACAAAAAGTACTGACGTTAAATTGTTCATCTTTTGGGTTATTGTTTCCAAGTGGATGGCTGAACATTTGCAAATCCCTATACTTACTAATCATTATTCTTAAACAGTCAGACCAATAGCAAACTAAGTAATTGTGGGGCATCCCATTAGAAAAATGTAAAGACTTTTCACAGTGAGCCAGTCCCAGGCATGGTGGGGCATGCCTGTAATCCCAGTACTTGGGAGGCTGAGATGGAAGAATCGCAGGTTCATAGTCAGCCTCAGCAATTTAGTGAGGTCTTCTATAACTTAGTGAGACCCTGTTTCAAGATAAAAAATAAAATAAGGTGGGGGGTATAGATCAGTGTTTGAATGCCCCTGGGTTCTATCCCCAGTACCTCAGTACACACACACACACACACACACACACACACACACACACACACACACACACAATGAGTCAGTAAGTTTAATGTTCCTTGTGGCACAGGGAAGAATGGTAATTTTTTAAAAGGTAAGAATTTTCATTTCTTTTTTCCCTTATATAAGAAGGTTGAGGTGATGGTGATAAGGCTTGATTTTTCAGGTTCAGCAGGTTAAGACAGTGAACACAGATTAGAAGAAAGTGGGGAAAAGAAGAACCACCAACACATAATAGTACTGATCTCTAAGATGCCCAATTTTATGCTCAAGGAAACTGGCAGGGCCATGGACGTGATTTGAATCTCAGAGTGAATTCATAAATTCTTTTTGTCTTTTTCCTTCTCCTCCCTATTTCCTATCAATCAGAGATTACATCTACACAGAGTCAGTCTCCAACCTTATGAAACTGGGATACTTCCTAATGTAAATCTGTATTTTAACAAAGAGAGAGAGAGACAGAGACTGAGAGGGAGAGAGATGCCTGGGGCAGGGTCATTTTCTGACCCCAGGCAATCATTCTTCCCCACAGAGCAGTCCTGGGGACCCAGCTCAAACTAAAACAAACACATCTGCACCACCAGATACTAACTTGCTTCCTGCCTTTTGAAGGAGAGACTTTCTCCTGCTCTGCCTAATGAGTGCTGCCTGCCACTCTCAGGCTGGCTTTTGCATGTCAAGAGCCCCCTGCACACACTATGAGCTCTCTTCTCACTGTTTTGCACTTCAAGAATTTAGGAAGCTTCAGGGGAAATAAGGATTCAGGATTTTTTTTCTACCTCCATTTTGATGAGCATTTGCTTTCCCTATAGGATATATTGAGACAACTTGAAAACTCACATGCTGCTTTTAGAGGCACTGGCTGGAGTCTGCTGAGCCAGGGGTAGAACACAAGGAGATTTCTTTCACACACACACACACACACACACACACACACACACACACACACACTATATATATATATATATATATATATATATATATATATATATATATATATAAATTTTCCCCTGTTTTGCAATACTGGAGGATTGAACCCAGGCAAGCACTTTGCCACTTAGTTATACCCCTAGCCCTCTGTAAGGAGATCTTGAGTAGCACTTGAGTCATGAGTACAGGAATCTGCTCCTCCCCTCCTTCATCTAGCCCTGCCAGGTAAATGAGAGTGACCAAGACTATGGAGGGAGAGAGAATAAATGGCTAAATACCTACAATGGTTGTGTTGCCCTTGGTCCCAATTGCTATACCTGTCTTTGTCTTCTCCAGCTCTTCTCTGACCTTCCAAGGCCTTCTACCTTCAGACTCAATCCTTTTCCCTAACATCATCAATGTATTTTACAACTGCATTATTATAGGATGAGCATTTTTCATGCTGAAATATACTAATTTTTTCTTCTGCTTTAAAAAGAAATTGAAATATTTTCCTGCTCCCCAGGAAATATCATGTGCCTTACGCCCTTTGCCTACTTTGCTCAATGGAGAAGTTGGCTGTGATTTGATGAAAGGGAAGTGGTTGGAAGTAGAAGAGAAAAAATCTACTCATGGTCTTTGAGTGGGTTGTGTAAGAGGGAAAAAGACATAGTGGCTGCTATTTGAGAGGGAGAAGGCTATCCTCAGGACACAGACATGTTACCCATATGTCACAGAGGTGACAAACTCTTAAAAAACGAGACTGAGATTTCCATTCTGATCTCAGAATACAGTCCCAGAGGGCCCAGTGAAAAGACTGGGAAGATACAAGGGAGGGGAGTTGAGTCAGATTAGGGCTGCTGTGTCCAAATGGGAATGAAAACTCAGATTACGATGGAGCCTTCATAAGGAAATGAAGACCTGAAGAAATGGTTATACTTGTATATTTTTATGCTAGGTTTGATGGACAGTAGACAGAGAGAATTATAATTGTCAAAGGGAATGATGTAATGCTAATACACGAGTAAACTTGAGGTTATGGTTTGAATCTGGAATGTCCCCTATGAGCTCATGTGTTGAAGACTTGGTCCCCAATACAGCAGTGTCCCAATTTGCAATTTTGGGGAAACTGCTCTAACCTCATCAGTGAACTAATCCATTTGATGGATTAATAATTTGAATGGAAAACTGAGAAGGTGGAAAAGGTAGGCAGGCAGGTTGTGGTTAGAGGAAGTAGGTCACTGGAATTGATGTGCTTTGGGGGACTATACCTTATCCCTTATTCTTCTTCTGCTTCCTGTCTCTCTGCTTCCCAGCTGCCATGAGCTGAGAATCTTCCCTCCACCAAGTACTTCCATGTCCATCTTCTGTATCAGTCTAAGGTCAAGAGAAATGGAGCCAGTGAACTATGGACTGAAACCATGAGCCAAAATAAACTTTTCCTCCTCCAAGTTGTTTATGTCAAATATTTTGGCCACAGTGATAAAAATCTGACTAGCACACTCAATAAAGCCTACTTGTTCAAATTCTTCTCTGTGATCCTATGTCTTAAGAGATGAGGCTGTGCCTTTCCTCTGAATATAGGGAGAACATTTCTCATGAGGCGCTTTGAACTTCTTCCAGAGATCAGAAAACCCTTCTTAGCTTTCTATGAGGCGCTTTAGGATAGAGGAATAGGGAAAGGTAGATATGACCTTCCTGTTTCTGTTATTTCCTCAAATGCCACAGTGCCTTTGTGCTGAACCCCACTAGGGGCAAGTGTGAATGTGAGGCTAAGTGTGCTTTGATTGGTCATGAGCATTGGTTTAGAAGGGTGTGGACAGTCTTTGACAGCTTTGTTCTGAAAATTCAGCTCCCTGTAATGCTAAATTTAGTCTCAGAGGGACTGTACTCTCTTGTTGTGTAATAATGGATAGAGTATGAAGTGTGCTCAAAGCTTCATCTTATTTACTTCACACAACAACCTATTTTACAGAAAAGAGATCATAAAATAGGCAAATTATTACCAGGATTACAGGTATGTACCACCAAACCTAGCTACTGGTTATTTCTAGTGCCTATTTATCACAATGAGGAGAGATCAAGGGAGCTTCCTGAATTCATTCATCAGATGTGTGATGAATTATTGCCTGGCAGAAGCCTGTATCCTGGGCCTAGACTTTCCCCAACTAGTTTGTGACCCTGGACAGATTATTTATTCTTATAAACCTCCATGTGAAATTACTTAACAAAATTCCTGGGAGTCTGTAATTGCTCAATAAAAATTAGCAATTAAAATTCCTGTTGGATGCTTACTACAGTACAGATACCCTGTAAGATTTTAGGAACTCAAAGATACCTTTAAGTAATTAATAATTAAGTGAAGACATAGTGAAACAAAGAATTACCATTCTCCCTACCCCAAGAAAAAAGCTGCACATGCTGTGATAGCAATGCACAGCAGACTTTCAAATTACAGTGAATGTAACTAAATACCAAAAGGAGTCAGAGCAATCTTGGTAAGATGGCAGCCCTACATTTCATTTTGTGCATATGTAGGGGGCAGTCACAACTGTTCTGAGGACATTTGCCTTTTTAACATGAACTATTTAAGATTCCCTGTCCAGTTCCATACTGACCAAGAAAGTGAATGGAATAAAACTGATGTCTTCCATTCATGGTCTTCTCAGGATAAACAAAGCAATGTAGAGGCACAAGCAACACCCCAGAAGCTTGTCAGCAGTCGTCTTGTGAGAGTGAACAGATTACTTGGTCCTGAGATACAAGGTGAGGAATAACACAAGGAAACAAGGAAATGTGTTCTATAGTTTCTTCTCTTCTTTTCTTTCTATTTTTTTTGAAAGTTTATTTTTGCTAAATGAGCAGCAAGAACCCCAAACTTACTGTTTCTCAGAATCAACAGTAAAGAGCCCTGCACTGCTGACACTGTTTGGAGTTTTTCTCTCCCTGGGATTATAGGCCTTTTCACAATGCTGATGCACGGTTTTTAGCTATGTTAGTTCTGTAATGTTAGTTCTGAATGTTTTCATAATATTCCCCTGGTAGTTAGAAGCAGGGAAAGATTTATTTTAAAGGGAAAAAAGAGATCATTATTTCAGCCCCAGAGTCACAAGTTAAGAAAGAAAACTTGGAAAGTGTAAATGCAATACTCCCAGCTCAAACTCTAAACCACCTCGGGTTCTGCCCTGCTCCATTTATTTATCATTTCAATTACAGAAGAGATTTGTTGCTACAAAGCGCCATAGTATGTCTATTTTCTAAAGAAAGAAAAGGCAATTTAATCTTTAACTTTTTAATCAAATATTTTCTCTACCATGGAACATTTTTAAAAATGAAGAACTTTACCTGCAACTTTCTATTCATCTTCAAATCATCCAAATGCAAAAAATTCGTTTCATTTTTTGTGATATTTCTTGTACCTCTTTCTACAGAATCCTAATTATTATGCCTTATGATGACAAACAGTTTTACCTTAAAAAATTATTATTCTTTTTGAGGGCGGGGGTACTACGGTATGAACCTAGGGGTGTTCTACCTCTAAGCTATACCTCAAGTCCTATTTTATTCTATTTTTTAAAATTTTGAAACATGGTCTGGCTAAATTTCCACATGCTGACCTTGAAGCCTCCCTCAGCCCCCTCAAGTGTATGTGTTACCACTCCCAACCCCCCAAAAAATAATGAGATTCTTAAAACCAACATACTTAAAAGTTTCACTGATTTGCATGCTACCTATGGATTTTCTAAAAAAAAAAATTATGTGCTTAACAATGTTTTGCCTACAGGGCAATAAAGAATTTATATGGCATATATTTTATCATGATACCATAAAAACTGAAAGCTTCAAATAGCAGCAAAACCACAAAGCCAAACAAAAAATCCAAGTTTAAGTATTTTTAAGGATGCTATTCACTATTTCAAAGTAAAATGAAATCTTAAACACTTCATTAGAAAAATCAAGTATTTCAGATAAATGTATCTATTACTAATTCAGAGTAATTATGAGACTAGTAAGAAAATCACAAACTTCAGTACAGCTAGATAAAAATAAAGATATAAATGTCTTACAAATATGAAATTCTCACTTTCAACATAACTTCTGACATACGTTTGTATGTTTAAATGTACTACAAAGTTCCAAACCAGACAGGTGACTATTTCTCCTCTTTTACTGAACCAACCAAATTACCTGTATTAGCAATATTAATGAGATTACTCTTCAAAATAAAAATTAAAGGCATAAAGTCTATCCTAAGAAAATATTGACACTTATGTGAAGGGAAACATTTGTTCAAAAATTTAACTTTGCAACATTGTTCATAACAGCAAAAAATAAAAAGAAGAAGGTAATCTAAATATTCAATACAAAGGGATTGTGCAAATAAAATCAGATTCATCCATAACAAACTCTGCTGCCAGTATAAAAACTGTTATTAATATCTTTAGTCTTATAATAAAATGGTCAGGATACAGTGTTGGATTAAAAAAGCAAAATTTTAAGTCATACATACTATCTGCATCTAATTACTGTATCTACATAGAAAAATATACTGGGGATATAGAATATTCCAAAATATTAACTATAGTAAGGTTAAAGATTTTTAAAAATTTTTCTCTAAATCAAATTTTAAATTTTTTTCCATAATAAGCGTATATTGATTTTCTAACAAAATAAAAATAGTTCCTTAAAAGTTAAAGAAAAAAAGATTTTAAAATTAGATTTGAGAACAAGCTCAGGTTAATAAGTAAATATTCATTAAAAATCTTGAAATACACATATATAGAATGTTTTTATGTTGATTTGTCTGGTTGTTTTAATAAAATGTCTTTTTGTGTTAGAGTGGTTAATATTAAACCATGTAAAACCAGATGAAAGTGAAATGAAACTTTTCTGAGGATTCAATCCAGGGATTCTACTTCTGGGCTATACCTCAGGCTTATTTATTTATTTATTTTTTATTTTGAGACAGGATCTCTCTAAGTTATGGTGCACTGGCCTTGAACCTCAATTCTCCTGTTTTAGCTTCCCAAGTACTGAGATTACAGGTATGTGCACCATGCCCAACTATGAAGTTTTATAACTCATTGATTCATTCATTCCTTCAAACTATGTTTGCTTGGGAAGAGGGGCAATTGGCCTGGATCCTTTCTGTGAACCTGGGGAATTCCTCAGTCTTCTGAATTAATAAATTACACCCTGAAGTTCTGATTCTGGCCAAAATAGAGATCAACTAAAAATAAAAACAAAAACAAAAAACTTGTATGTAACTGAATAAATAAGGAAAAGAAAATTAGAATGGTGGAAAGGAGGTATACTGCATGGGAGCCTCGAAACTTGAGACTTGGTGAGTTCTCTGGATTTCCTTATTGCTTTTCATATATCCTGGTTATATATCCTGGGCCCTGCTGAACACTCCAACCTGAAACCACTGTCAGGCACAGACAAAAAAAAAAAAAGCCCCAAGAAAAGCCAAACAAGTGGGAAAAGGATGGCTTAACAGAATAGAAAAACCACACAAACTCCCACTGCAGTTTCAGTGGAGCTGAGCAGGGAGCTGATCTTTCACCCCAGCCCCAACTTTCACTTCATGAAAACTAGAAGCAGTTCTCCAGTTCTCCTACAGGACTGCGTGAGAGGCTGATCTCCCATCCCCTGCCAGATGGAACCAACAGTGCTCCTGGACGGGGTCCAACTTCAGCTGGGCCTTTACCACCACAGGCATCAAGAAGACTAAGAGAGTATGTTCGAGGAGAGAGAAGTGGGTTCAGTCAGTACCAAGATATTTCACTTTTCCGCAGTCAACTTTGGCATTGGGGCCAAGAGAGGAGCTGGCCAGGAGATTGAAGGAGGCAATGCAAGCAAGGCAGTCTGCACCCCAGCCCCCTCCTGTCAATAATCTCCCTAAACCTGGCATCAAACAAGACAGAGTGAGTTAGTAACAGAGAGGAGTAATTGTCATTCGATGCTTCTCCACAGTCTGTCTAGGTTTCAGAGGAGCCCCAGCTTGGAGCTGAGTTTATGCCCTGCTGGAGGCAATGCTGTGGTGCTGCTGTTCTATGCAACCTGGCCAAGGTGATAGATGAACTTCACTCCTCCTGCAACGAGGTAGTAAGAGTGAATACTCTCCTTTTGCAGGGTGTGTGGGGAGATGGGGAGAGGTGCTCAGCAAAGTGGAGCATACGCATCCACTTGGCTCTCATTACACTTCAACCGTTGATCTACCTGCTAAAAAAAGATAATGTAGGCTTAAGAGTCTCATAGTATAATATCTGAGGAATCTGGGATACATTCAAAAAGTCACTTGTCATACAAAGACCAGGAAACTGCAACCCAAATGAAAAAAGAAAACTAACTGATGGGAACACAATGAATGATATGTTGGGATTGTTTTACAAACTTTAAAGCAGGCATTATCAAATGCTTTGGCAAAAAGTTTCAAATTTTCTTAAAGCAAACAAAAAATATAGAAAATCTCAGTATAGAAAGAAAAACCATGAAAGAGAACTCAATAGAGATTAGTACAATTGAAAAATACAATAACTAAAATAAAAGCTTTAACTGGATTCAGTAGTAGAGAAGTGAAAACAGAAGAGAATTAGTGAACTTGAGGACAGATCAATAGAGCTTACCCTATTCCATCAGAAAAGATAGGCCAAAAAATAGACCAGGTCTTAAGTATTGCGCTAACCTTGTATCCTTAGAGTCTCTAAAAAGAGGAGACACTGAAAAATTATCCAAAGAAATAATAGTTTTCACCAAATTTGGTGAAAAACATAAACCTATACAGTAAAGAGGTAAGTGAATCCCAAATAAGACAAATACAAAGTATTACAACCTCTGTGATTATAGATACTAATTAAAAAGAGTGAAAGCATTTGGGATAGAGAGCAAGCATGCTTTAGTGCTCAATGATCCCTAATGTTCTTTTTATTAAAAAAAAAAAAAATCCTTGGGCAGGTAGAAGTCCACTTGAAACTTAAATTCCAAGCTACTTATTTTCAGGTTTACTTTTCAACTCTTAACTTCCCTTCCTTCATTTCTTTCTTTTGAGTATTTGTTGTACAAGGAAACAGTTTGTGTTTATTTAATCCAGTAATTACTTACTAAATATCTACTATATTCTGTGTTTGTCACTATGAAATAGTGACTATAAAGTGACACAAAAAGTGAAAAGGTAAATTACCTTCACTTTAGGATTCCAGAGTTCAGCAGAGGATCCCAAAATTAATATGACCATGTGGTAAGAGATAGCAATAGAAGTTGTGCCACATGGAGTCATGGTGTACAGGAATGGAGATGTGGTTATTACGGAAAAACATATATTTGAAAATGTGGGTGCTGAACCTATTATTAAGAGCAGCAGCAAAAACTACCAGGATCATGTATGGAAACCTTTTGGCTTGCTGACAGGTAGGGACAGACATTACCCCAGAATAGGAAATCATGTCAGATTGGAATTAACTAGCAGTGAACTTCATAAACAGGTAAGTGTCCTATAAGGTGGCTTTGTGCAGGGTTACTGGTATTTAGCAACCCCAGGACAAATGCACCCAAGTTCAGGTTCTCTTACACCCATACTTAGATTGTGTGGTGTCCTCTGAAGAGAGAGCACAACTTCAGAGGGCAAGATATTTCTTTGTGATCCTGCCTCGTGGTGGGACCAATGGTACTCAGTTAAGTATACTGTTCCACAGGGCGGCATGAGAACTGGGAGTGAGACAACTACCAACACTTATGCTTTGGGGCTCCAGCCTGGACCAAATGATGTATTTTGGTGTTGTTCAAAATTCTCTTTATTACAAGCCGGGTGTGGTGGTGCACACTTGTAATCCCAGCATTTGGGAGGCTGAGACCAGAGGATCCGGGTTCTCGGCCAGCCTCAGCTACCTAGTGAGGCTCTCCCCAACTTAGTGAGACCCTGTTTCAAAATAAAGAATAAAAAATAGGGCTGGGGGTATAGCTCGGAGGTAGAATGCCCCTGGGTTCAATCCCCAGTACCGAAAAAAAAAAAATTCCCTTTATTACAATGGAGACCAGAAGAATAGAGGAAGGGAATCAAGGAGAGGGAGAAGGGAGGGGAAAGGGGTCCTATGGGGAATTAAATTGAGGAAATTATATTATGTGAATGTGTGAATATGTAACAATAAATACTGCTATAATGCATAATGTAATGCAACAATAAAAATTAAATCCTTATTTGTTAAACATTTTTATAAATAGATGTCAGTATAAGGAAACAAAGATTCAGACTGGCTAGGTCCTTTGCTTGAGGACTAAAAATGAAGAGAGGTAGAATTACAATTTCAGAGCAATCTTTTCACTTACTGGACTAGGGCCCTCTTCACCTCATTAAAATACCATTCCTTGCAGGACTGAATCCAAAGAGGATATAAATTCAGAATTTAAAAAATCATGAAAAAATATATTATTCATAGCTTGAAAAGTTAAACAGCAAACTCTGTGACTTAAATGTTTAAAGATGGAGAATTCCCATTAGTAACCAGATAGAAGGCATCAATGTTTTATTTACTAATGTTATGAGGTCTATGTGTATTTATCTTTAAAATTTGAGAAACTGTGTTCATTGGCTTCATTAAAAATATTCTCTTTCATAAGTCAACATGCCTATAGCTGAGAAGGAAATAGATTGATCATCCATTTTATTTGTCCCATAACATCAAACAAGAAGCAATCATTAGTGTTGATGTGATTTATCTGAATTTTCCTTTATACTTACTTTTATTTTAGGAAATATATTCATTTCTCTCTCTTTCTCTCCTAGAGATTGAATTCAGGGGTATTCTACCTCTGACCTACACCCCAAGTCCTTTTATTTTTTATTTTATCTTGACACAAGGTCCCATTAAGTTGTTGAGAATCTTGATAAGTTCCTGAGACTGGCCTTAAACCTGGGATCCTCCTGTCTTAGCCTCTTACTGGGATTATAAGTGTGTGCCACTGTGTCCAGCGGGATCTCTATCTTGATCTATTCTGTCTCTGATCTGTTTTGATTTTGAACTGTTCAGCTTCATGTTATCAGGAATTTTTTTCTAAAATAGCTTATATCATACCATTTACCTGTTCCTGTTTGCATAAAGTATTACTTGCTAACTCATCTACAGTCTGTAGTGAACAACTATTGAGGGCCAGTCCAGATCACAGCCCATTTCACTTCTGGAAGAACCTGGGTTCAGAGTGAGCTCTGGACAGTGTAGGTGTGCACCATGTGATCCGGCCTCCTGGAATAGAGTTGATTGGGTTGTTGGGAAACTTCTGACATGGGCAGCACCCATCTCCTTGGGGATTTGGCATTGGAATTTAAAATCAACCAGTCTATGTCTGGAACTGAAAAATGTAAACAGAAGTTGAGAAAGCCAGTCTGTAGCGTGAAGAGATGGAAGAATGAAAAATATATGTCATAAGAAGTAGAGATAAAATGTGCAGAGAGAATACTTCTGTCATCATTCCTGAGTGTGATTCTCAACTTTTTCTGAGCCTTGGAAATGTTTCTCCATTTTTATTCCTTTAAACCTTTCCATATCATTTCAATAATTTCCTGCTTTATCTTAAGCTAGCTCAATTGGTTTTTATTACTTGCAGCTAATGGATGATAGGTAATGTTTTGGATTTCAAAGGCTCTATGAGATCTGGATCTATACTACATGGCCATCCATATTCCCTAGTATGTTTTTTTTTTTTTTATTAATTGGTGCATTGTAATCATACATCTTTGTTAGGTACAAGCTGATAAAGGCATACATGCACACATTTCTCATTTAACCCCTTCCCCAATTCCCAGCCCACTCCCTTACCTTCCCTCCTTCTCAAATTCAGTTTAGTGATTGACTTTGATATATTTGTGACAGTACATCATGTGCATTAGGTGCCCCCACACCCCCGTCCATCATTTTCAGTTAAGTCAACTTCTTTGCTTATCTAGGGTTTTTATCTGGAGTCCCTCTTATGCCCCATTTTCTCCCTAGCATCCACATATTAGGGAGAACATATGCTTTTTTACTTTTTGTGACTGACTAATCTCAATTAACATAATGTTTTCCAGTTGCATCCATTTTCCCCAGTATTTTTAATACATTCCCTCCTCTTCCTCTTCTTCCTCCTCCTCCTCTTCCTCTTCTTCTTCCTCCTCCTCTTCCTCCTCCTCCTCTTCCTCTTCTTCCTCCTCCTCCTCTTCCTCTTC
>PVLC010013541.1:0-41655 GCA_004027655.1 Graphiurus murinus | reverse complement strand
GAGAACTACTTTGGCTATTCTTTTTTTTTTTTCCAAATGAATTTAAGGACAGATTTTCTTATATCTCAAATGCTGTCTCTGGTTATTTTCTTTGGTCTTTTGGCAACCTATCTCACTGCCTTACCACAACTGAGCCATGATCCTGATAGGAAGTAGTGACAACTAGTCCACATAAACAGACAATATATTGGGGATGCATTGTTCATCTCAAATGATATTGTAAGGTCTACATTTTTTGTTTTTTTGTAGTTTACAAATAAAGACCGTGTGACACAGTGATCTTGCAGAACATTAACACAGATATGATTTGTGAAACCTGAATACTAAATATAGTGACTTGATTCCAAAAATTACTGATTTTAATATATAATCTAAGGAAATGAATCTTGTAAACTGCATCTTTAAAAGTTGATTTGGCATATGAGTTTTAATTGAGACTTCCAGCAATTCTGTACTTGTGTGCCCATTCCTTAATTTTTTATGAGAACCTTCTAAACCTTCCAATGAAGGGATAAACTATAATTGCATAATGCTGTGTATTTAAGTGTATATTGAGTGATTGACATGAATAATTGTATTGTTCTATGATTAATATGAAAGAGATGACTAGAAATTTGTTGCTGTCTATCATAGATTATAAATATGATTAGAAGTGATATTTGGATCAAATTTCATCTCTTTCTTCATCTAGGTAATACCATGTAAATAATTCTCATTAGTGCATTTTGGACAAAGGATAGTGTCTGTCAGTGCCAGGCCAAAATGACTCAGAAGCAAATAGGAACTTCTTGTGTTTTTCCCTATCTTAGGCATGAAGGATTTAGAGAAATCTAATGCCCTAGAAGAAGACATTCCAATATAATGTAGAGTCCACCCAATTAAGTTACTGGGATTTTGAGATTTAGATATTCCAACAACTAGATTTGTCTTGACTAATATGCCCAGTTTAGGCCAAATCACTCTGCATCAAATTCTCTAGAACTGTAGAATAATAAATAATTTGAGGACATTTAGACACCATAATAGTGGTGGTATGTTCAATGATATAACATCCTGGTGTTGAAAAAAATGGAAGTTTTCATAAATTTTGCATGTGAATTTGTTGCCTTCTGGGTGTCATGTAGCAGAACTGTCAGAATAGTTAAACTGGTGAAATAATAAGCATTAGCCAAGCTAGCAACTGCAGGGTGACCAATAGATGAAAACAATTTTTCCTATTGACTTTCAAAGTACAAGAGAAATGAGAAAAACTCACCCTGAGAAATGCAAAATTATAAAAATAAACTATTTTGAGCCAGGCGTGGTGGCACACGCTTGTAATCCCAGCATTCGGGAGGCTGAAACCGGAGGATCTGGGTTCGCGGCCAGCCTCAGCTACCTACTGAGGCATTTGCAACTTAGTGAGACTCGGTTTCAAAAAAAGAATAAAAAATAGGGGCTGGGGGTATAGCTCGGAGGTAGAATGCCCCTGAGTTCAATCCTCAGTACCGCAAAAAAATAAAAACAAAAATAAAAATAAACTATTTTGAATAGCTATTTATTCCATGGCTGATATCATTTAAATTATGCAAATTCAGCATTAGCAACTGAAAACAGAGATGGCACATATTCTCACTTTTCAAATACTGAAATCTAATTTTAGTAAATTTTTTTGCAAGGACTAAGAGCCACAGTAAAATTATTAGAGATATAGATATGCCGATATATAGATGTATACGTGCGCTGGTATATTTATATCTGTTACCTCTGTGTTGATTATAAATGCCTATGCTTTCACATTTTTATCAAGAAATTTTCTATTGGTGATTCCATTCTATGTCTACATCTTGAAATGAAAGATATAGATATTTGGGTTAATATATTATAACTTAGAAGAGACTAATTTATCTTGATGTAATTTCCACCTAAAATATCTACAAAAATTATGAAATATTAGTTCATAAAGTTCCACATGTGGAGATACATTTCCATGGTAGAAGTACAAAAGCCCTGAAGCAGGAGATAAGTTCAGGCAAATAATTCCACAAATATCAGGAAAATTTCCTATGACAGTCAATTTTATCTGTCAGTTTGACCGACTCAAAAGATATCCAGATATCTGCTAATATATAATTTCTTGGGATATGTATGAAACTATTTTGGAAGAGATTAGCACTCCGATCAGTAGATTAAGTAAAGATCTACAATCACCAATTTGGTAGACATCATCTAATACATTGTGATACTCAGTATAATAAATGGACAAATTCACTTTCTTTTCTTGAGCCAGGACATCAATACCTCTAGTCTTCAGGCACATAAAAAAAAAATTTCATATTTTGGAGACCCAACAGAATCTGGCTGTGTTTCAAAACATAAAAGAAACAAATTGGGTGAGTACCACTGCGGCTTTGATTTTCTGATTGAAGATACTTTCTGGTTTGTATGTAGCACAAAGATTGGACCTCCAAACAAACTGCAGTCATTTTGCTGAGATAAAAGAGACAGCTTCGGTAACAACATAGTAAGAGAACTGCATGAAAATAGAAAAATAAGTAAATCAGAAATAGACCTTCATCTGAATGTTTCATGATTTTTGTGAAGACACCAAAGATATTCAATGGTATAAAGAAAAGAAGTTTCCTAACAAATGGTGCCAGATCATTCAACAATAAAAATAGAAAAATAGGTCTTCTCCAATACCTAAAACGCAATATAAAAGTTAATTTGAAATAATATGTACAGATGAATAGACAGAACATTCTATGTCTAACAAATAGTGGGAGTGGAATATAGGACAAAGAATAAATATTGTGGTAAATTGCGAATCTTGTTTTCTCTGACTCTGTAGGTTGAGACAAGCCCAACAAACCTATATCAGACATTCAAGTATATGGTGAAATATAGAAGAATATCACTGTGGCCTTGGGGAAAGAGATAATTTTTAGATAGTATTCAGAAAGCACTAAATCTAAATGATAGAAATATGATAAATAAATGACAACTTCAATATCAATTTCAATATGATAAGCATAAATATTTCTTTGATTTTCTCAAAACTAATGGCATAATGCATTAGTATTTAGAGAATTTGAGACTTTAAATGAAGCATTATGACAAAATAAAACAAAATTGAATATTAGACACTCCTTTCCTTAAAAGTCCTTCAATCAAATTTGCAAGTAGAAACTTCAAAATCTCCAGTCTCCTAAACTATTTCTGACACACTGTGTCCAGCAAAACTTAGTTCATTTTATCTTAAAATTTTTCTTCATTTTTACTCACTACTTTGGCCTTAACATGTCTTTAGTAAATTAGTATTTAATAGCTAACATAACTTCCTAATCTTAATAATTTCAGGGATTTTACCCTCTTCATTAATTGGAATAGTGCAGCCTAGATATTTAATTTTTACCTATTATAAATAATTATATCCCTTTTACAAAACAGATTAGAGTCAAATTTGATCATTAATATATCCCTAACAACATTTGGCTACATGACTTGTAAAGTCTTGCCCAAAAAGCAAGGGAAAAGACCACTTATTATATGATACCATTTTTATGAAATAATCAGAAAAGACAAATATACAGATAAAGAAAGCAGATTAATGGTTTCAGATTACTTAATGGATATGCAGATATGCAGTTTCTATCTGGGATGATACAAAACTTTGAAACTCAACAGTGGGTAATTATCATCTCCCATGCTGGACCCCCACCCGTGAGGACCCAAGGAGAGGACAATATCACACGTTGCTGGTTCAAGCTTCTTTTATTGTGCACTGTTTTTTCCTCCTCCTCCTCCTCACGGAGGAGCTACTTATCAACCCAAGCAGTAAGGGGTGGGGCAAGAAGGGGAGTAGGCTTAGAGCCAATCAGGGTTTGAGCCACGAGGTACCTGCCTGCAGCCCTACAGATCTCACATGGGAGCATTCTCCCGCCACAAGCTCTGACTTGCTGGTGCATGCACTCTAACGTGGCACGGCCCTCCTCCACGATGCCTATTGTCTGACAGTCATCCAACAGTCATCTGCTTCTGGCACTCTGCCAGGTGCCATCTTGGGGCGAGGTCTCTCCAGGCCAGCTGGGCTAAGACCCCAACATCCCCAACAGGTAATGTCTAATTAAAATTGTGAATGTACTTAGTGTCACTGAATTTTGTACTTTAAAATGGTTAAGATGATGAATTTTATGCTATGTGTATTTTATCATAGCAAAAGTAAATTTAAAAATCAGGGAAAATAAGATGATAAAGTGCTAAATAATAAAATTTCATTTTCTGCAGTCTTTTATGGATTTTCATTTGCTAAAGAATTATCATTCTAAAGAATTAAATATCATTCTAAAGAATTAAAATTCAAACCTTTAGCCTGAATTTTTAATTAATATATATACTTTAAAAGCAAATATAAGGGCACTTAACTCAGATGAGTAATCACCACTACTACCATACAATTAGTACTTTATAGCTCAAATGTACATACGTATTTTATTCTTAGCACAAAGTGGAAAGACTATATAAAAGTAACACAGTTGTTGCATTTCATTTGATATGCATACTCTCTGCCTTGAGATTTCAGATGAGTAAGAAAAAACTGAAAAGAAAGAGAATTGCAAACAAAATCCAGTGCCCATGAGATAGTATAGATATATGTGAATGGATGTCTATGAACTATAGACACAGATATTCTACTTCTCTCCTTTGCACAATGTCTTTGCTCCATTACCTTATTATATTTTACTTAGGCCAACATGATAGCCCATGCTTGTAATTCCAGTATTTGGGAGGCTAAGACAGGAGAATTGCAGGTTTAAGGTGAACTTGAGTAATTTAACAGGACCTCAGCAACTTAATAAGACCCTGTTTTAAAATAAAAAATTAAAAGGTCTAGGAGTATATCTCAGACGTAGAATATCTGCAGTTCAGTCCCTAGCAGTAAAAACTAACCAACCAACCAACCAACAAAACAAACAAACAACAAAAAACAAATCTAAGTTATTAGGAAATTAAAAATGGGGATTATAGCATTTTCAACCAAGTTTGAGGCCTTTCCAAGAGTGGAGTCTTATAAAACAGTATTGGACACATATTATAAAGTCGCCCTTGCCCCTAACACATTAGCTTATATCTGATTTTAAATTCTAACCATTCAATTAAAATTCTTCTACTGCCAAAATTATGTGTCCCCTGCATTTTATTTCACACAGAATTAGGGTACTTACTGGATCAGGTCAAAACATGGGAATTTGACAGTATTTAATCAGTTTTTAATTCAAGATGGCACATCCCCATGCTCTCTGAGGCCATGATGTTGTTTATTTTCAATTACTTATATCTTTCATCCTAAAGTTCATTGTCTTAATAATTTCTTTGATGAGCTTCCACATGCTGAGATTGGCATAATTGGGTTATTAAATCTTCTATTCCCAAGTGTCTTCTAGAGGCAGGTGGTTCTTTGTCATTCAAGGTTAAACTCCGGAGGCACAAAAGTTTTTGTTGAAAAGAAGTGATGCAGTTATTCATATATTTTTTAAGTCACAAGGATTTGGTTTTCTTTTTTCTTTATGGCATTTCTGATTCTAAAGTTTCATTTTCCCTGTGTATTTATTTTGTAGCTTTTATTATCCTTAATAATATTGATCATTCTTTTATTTTAATGTGATCCTAATTAGTCTCTTTACCTTTAGTCTATTCAGTCTATTCAACTTAGTTTCCATACACTGTTGCCAATGGGATTATTTTAAAATATGTGATCTTATTTAAGTCATTTTTCTATTTAAAAAACTTGGTCTGATGCATAAATTCAGACTTAACTGGGAAATTTTACATAATGTATGAAATACAGTATTGAATAAGAAATATTGATCAAAGGGAGATTTACAAAGAGCAATAAGTCTCCATAGAATCTAAATCTACAGGAAGACATTGAATTATCTTGCAGTCACTTCACTTATTTCAGTTAGTAGAAGGCCAAGATAAATAGTCTGAATAAGAATTTGTAGTCTGGGCATGATGGCACACACTTGTAATCTCAGTACTTGTAAGACTGAGACAGGAGTATTGCAGGTTCACAGACAGCCTCAGCAACTTAGTGAGACCCTCCACAACGTAGTGAGATCCTATGAAAAATAAAATAGAGTTGGTGGTGTAGCTCAGAGGTATAAGGTCTCTCTGTTCAATCCTCAGTAGCACACACACACACACACACACACACACACACACACACAATTGTGAAAAGAGAACTAGAACAGAAAAGAAAGAAGAAAACACTTTCATTCTTGCTCCATAATAGTAATGGATGTCAAAATGAAAAAAAATTTAACTAAGAGTTGAAAGCAATCAATAAAAGTGACTACATCTATTGTATACAGTTCTACTGGTTATGGCATCCCTTTTTTTATAAGCACCCAAAGATTTCAGGTAAATAAGTGTATTCTTAATGAGAGAAGAGTTTTTTTAAAGTAAAGTTGATTTTGATATACAGATTCACATGCCATTGTAAAATAATAATAATGGTACAGAGAAATCCCATGTTGAGCCATTGTAACCCACCAGATTAACCTTCTCCATAAAATAAATTAATAAAACTAAACAATCATGTGGGTAATACTCTATTAGTTAAAGCTAAAAACATTCCACTGACAGTAATAAAAAAGAATATTATTCTATTATTTCAGTAAGGATATCACAAAATTAAACTGTATTTCCCCAGAGCCAATCTTCCATTTTGTAATACTAGTAATGCTTTATTTGATTAAAGTGTGCTAGAAGTTCATATATTATTTCTAATGATTCCATTATTTGAATATATATATTTGAAGATATATATATTTGAATATATATATTATATATATATATAATACTTTTCCTTCAGATAAGAAAAATGAGATATAAAGGAATTCAGATTTTTCAAAATTAGATTAGCTAATGAATGATGGAGCTAGTATTCCAGTGTGGTTCATGACTCCAAAGGCCAGAATTTTCCTGGCTAATAATGTCAAAATTCAAATCATCCCAACACTAATTTGATTTAATAACTCATAATTATAAAAACAGGAAACTAGGAGACTCAATTAATTAATTTTGTTCAGAGAATTAATGAGTGAATAGAGTCTCAAATAACATATTCATAGAGAAAAGTATTGTCATATTGTTTTTAAATTAGTGTACCTTTCAAATAAACAGGGCAAATTCAACAAATGTTACAAAATCAGGAACTGAATAAACATTTATTCAAAATATATTCTAAAATTTAAGGATTCTTACTATTCCTCAAAAGAATAGAATTTTCCATAAATTTATATATTACCAAAGTAATAGGAATTTTATAAATATAAAACTTATAAATCCCATTTGTATACATACATACATGCATGCACATTCATTTCTGTATACAGCAACAAGTACATCCATGTAATTGTCAACATAGTATAAAATGATGCTATATAATTACTTTAAATGGACATTTTAGAAGTGCTTAAGAATTAAGGTTGACAACATTGCTGTATCCTGTGTGTCAGAGTAAACTTTATTTTACATCATTTCTATCATCACTCACAGAAATATAGCTATTGTTTTAAAAAGTTTCAAAAACAATTTTTAATGAATTTTGATTTTTCTGCCTTGCTAACACAACCTGCTAAAGCCAATAAAGCCTTTTAGAATTGCTGAGAAGTAAGTGAACTCAAGGGAACAGTGTTTTCCAGGGAAATGATAATGGGATACACAGCCTTTCTTTTCTGGGTCAGTAGTTGGAAAGTAGCTCAGGTTGTAAGTGATGGAAAGTCGTTACTGTTCAATGGCCTGTGTGAAATTAGGTGGCGGTTTCAGTCCAGTTCCTAGTGAATAGGCATTCACATCCCAATTGGCATTAATTGACATGAAAGTTGACAGTTTTATTATTAGGACTAAGGTCTGTAGGCATTGAAAATCTAAGTTGGGGGCATGTAACAAACAATAGTATACAGGATGGGGGAAGGCACATGTAGTTATGGAAAAAGTTTGAAAAATGTTTCTTTCCAAGAGTCCCTTTAAAAAGTTACTTTGGTGCTCTGAAGTTTTAATGGTAGATTGATTTGGTATATTTTATAATGTTTACTTGGTATATTTTTAATAGTTTTATATTCCTATATGTGATCTTTAAATCCCTAATTATTAGAAATACCTATTAGCAAAACCAACAATTGTTACTTAAAGTACATTCACAAACCAGTTATCAACTTTCTTAGATCAATAAAGTTACAACCTCCTACTAGATACATAAATCAATATTATCTGTTTTGGTAGATGATGACAATATTCAACCAACTTTAGAGGTGAAATGGAATGTCTCTTATAGAGTCAGCAAACTTCCTTCACTTAAATAGTATTAAATGTATTTTTTACCATAGAAACTTTATAACCGTATATCTGATATTTCTTAAGTATTTTTCAGGTATATCAACATGCTAGATATCCAATTTAATCAGAATCTTAGATAATCAGTTGAGCAAACAAAAGTATTAAACAAAGGCAATGATTACTAATCATTCCATATGGTGAAAATTGGATACTAATGTCCACTAGACATCATTCATCATCATTCACTGATCTCTCTCTCTCTCTCTCTCTCTCTCTCATAATACATACACACACACACACACACACACACACACACACACACACACACATGCCAATCAGGAAATAATTCCTGTGGTAACAATTTATAAAGTATCTATATCTCATTTGTTTCCAGGAAATTTAAATTTCTTCAATATGATAGTTCATATAATATTGACAATAATAGACAAAAAAGAGTCTTCAAGAAGTAAAAGTTCTTATCCATATTTCAGTGACCAAAGATTACAGTCAGGTGTCACATGCTTTTTCGTTGTTGTTGATGTTGATACCAAAATCCATCTTTATTCTAACAAATTAAGAAAGGAATCTTATTTGTTTTTCATGTCTTGTTTATTTGCTCATTTATTTATTGGTACTGACGAATGAACCTAAAAGACATTTTAACTCAGAGCTACATCCCCAAATCTATTTTTTTTTAATTTTGAAATGGAGTATCCCTAAGTTGCTGAAGGTCTTGCTAAGTTGCTGAGGCTGTCCTTGAACCTGAGATTCTCCTGTCTGAGCCTCTGAAGTACTGAGATTTCAAGAGTGTGCCACCAGGCCTGGCTAAGGAAATGTATTTCAAATTACATTTTAAAAATACACAGCAAGTAACTGCTGATCTTTTAGATAACATATAGAAATATGAGATTTGAACTAGATATAGTCCCAAATCTGTATTAGCTCAGCTGTCATAAGATTATAATCATGTTTTTATTCTTATATATTATTTATTTTGTGGTACTGGGGATTGAGTCCGGGGGCATTCTACCTCTGAGCTACAGCCCAAGCCCTTTGGATATTTTGTTTTGAAACAGAATCTCACTAGGTTGCTGAGAATCTCACTAAATCCCTGAAGCTAGTCTTAAATCTATGATCCCCCTGTCTCAGCCTCCCAAGTCCTGGCATTACAGGCATGCACCACCATGCCTGGTTTGATCATGTTTTCAGTTGAGTGATACATGACCAGAATTGGAATAATTAAAGAATATGTTTTATATACTGTATTCTAATGGCAGGTCTGATGAAGAATGCAAACTGAAAAAAAAATTTTTTTTAAATATCAGAAAACTTACTTATGACTACCTAGTACAAACATCATATTTTATGTAAGGATTAAAAAAATGGAAAGGTAAAAAGCATTCATTGCTTGAGAGGAAAGCTGTAAACAAAAACATTATTAGGAAATTGAGAAAAACAAATCAAGAATATTGATCAAGAAAGTCGCATGTAAGTGTGGAGCTTTCAGGAGCTTCTCTGCATCTAAAATCCAAATCAGTCCTGGGTAGGATTTGCTGCTACCACATCTCTTTTAGAAGGATGGGGTTGGAACTTCAAGATTTAAGGTGCTTTATTTATTTATTTTTCCTTTCTCATATCAAGCTGGAAGACTACACTGTTGGCTAGACATTTAGGGAAGGCATCATGTTGTTGCTAGAAACGGGACTGTCTCTCTCAAAGGATAAGAGAAATAACCCAATCACAGAAAGAAAATTTCTGTGTACTTTTGAATTTATATAGGAAGGACTGAAATTCTTGGTGCAAAATGACTTTGCTGTCTTTGTTTAGTAAATTGCAATTAGTATATACCTATGTTGGCAAAATAGAAGAAATCAGAAACCTAGACTGAAATCAAATACTTAGACTGAGTAAAATTTCATATGACCAAATAAGCCAAAGTAGAGGCTATTTATAATAGGAGATCTATGTTACAATTATTTTTAAAAGTGGAAAATTATAAAAGTTGATTCTGTTTACTTCAATTTTTTATGTGTAAGTGTATATTAATATGATACTTAATGTTACCATAAACATTTACACTCTTCTGCTAAAATTGTCTACACATTCCATGGAATGGTTCTTTAAAAAAATACACTAATAAATTTTTTTTCATCCATTTCAGGATGAGTTTGAATTGGAAAAACAGTAAGACCCAGTTTAGTCCTAAGTATGGTGAATCGGGTGAGAAATTCTTGGTGGAATATAGTTTTTGATCAAATTGAAGTGTGACGAAAAGGTAATATCAGTGATTTGTGTGCCTGTGCCTTAAAAACTAGGACGGATGGCAATTTCAAAGAAAGAAGACAAAAAAAAATTTAAGTACTATTGGAATGTTTGAGCAGTGTCTAAAATTCTCTTGATAGGACTATTTTGAAAGAAAAGATAATCTCTATTTCAGTTTTTGCATATTTCAGAAATTTTAATTTTACACAGTAGTACATTTAGGTATAGGAAATAAAACAAAATTAGACATATTAAAATTCATGCCGATTGTCAACAACAGATCTGAAGTGCTAACTTTTTTTTAATTCAGTAATCATGCAGACATAATTATTATAATATAACAGTGGGGACAATTAAACAACTAGACTAGATCTTCAAAAATCTGGATTGCCTTCCTTGCTTAGTAATATAAGCAAGATGAAGCCAGATGAGTCAGTCAATATCTTTAATTTTCATAACATTAATAATATATAGGAGCTGGATGTGGTGGTGTACGCTTGTAATCCCATTACTTGGGTGGCTGAAACCAGAGGATCCAGGTTCGCAGCCATCCTCAGCTACTTAGTAAGGCACTTTGCAACTTAGTGTGACCCTGTTTCAAAATAAAGAATGGAAAATAGGACTGGGGGTGTAGCTCGGAGGTAGGATGCCCCTGGGTTCAATCCCCAGGACTGCAAAAAAATGAAAAAATAACAATATATAGGCTTATTATAAGTTATTAAAATATTGCATTTGAAATTGTTTTCAAATGCAAAATTATATCTTGATTATGGCTATCCATTTTTTTCCTTGTCAGTCTTAGGATTAAGTTGTACCAGCTTTATTAAACTGATAATAGATAATCCATTTCAAGGGTACTTAAGTAGTAAGTAAATTTATTCTCTCATGTAACATTAAAACCAATGTGTTCAAGCTTCAAACATGATGAATTAACTAAGTGCTGTAACCAATAATCCATGTTTCTTCCATTTCATTATCCAGCCATCTTTTACTACTTCTCTGATATTTCCAAGTGTCACACATAAATATAATAGTAATTGGATAAAGGGAAACTATTTTCCTTTTTTGAAGAATATGGCTTCCCTTTTTCAGATATTCACTACTTTCAGGTAAATCTCCTGAAATATATAATTTAATTTCAATGGACTGGGCTGGATTATTTGACAATACCATCCTAGATGCTGAGAGATGAAATAGGATCTCCATGGGGCCTCACATTTTCCCAGATTTGGGGAAGGGTCATATTCCCAGAGAGTTGACTGCAATGGCTAAATCATTGGAACTATAGTCATAAATGCCAGTCATGCATGCACTGTTACTGAAAAACATTCAGTTCTTGTCTGTCTTTTTCAGAATATTGATGAGCCAATAATTATGTAAAATTACTGTCAAATCAAGCCAAAACTCATATGCATTATTTATAAAAATACTATATCATGATAGTACAAGAGCAGTGGCTCATTTCTTCAATTACAAAGAAAAGGGTGCCTTTAAACTAATGTTTTTATAAGGTCCCAAAATACTACATGCATGCAGTTAACTAAGCCAATCAGAACTTTTTCTAATGAATTTTTAGAATAAATTTTAAGTGAAATATTCAATGAGATTCTAAAAATATGTTAATATAATAATCACTGTGTTATTGATCATGATACAGAACATTTTTATCACTCTGTGAAATTCCCACATTTTCCCATTTAATTTATCTCCTTCCCAACTCCAGAATTTTTAGTACTGGAGATTAACCAAGATGCATCCTGCATTCTAGCTATACCCCCACCCCTTTTAATTTTGAAAAGGGTCTTGCTAAGGTGCTAAGGGTCTCATTATGTTGAGGCTGGCCTCAAACCTTCAATCCTCTTGTCTCAGCTTCTCAAGTACTGGGATTTCAGGTATGTGACAACAGGTCAACTTGTTCCTTCTTTTCGCTGAGTATTGATATACCATATGTGTTAATCTTTTTACTGATTGATCAATATTTATTATGAATGAATATTAAAGGATACATCTTTGTATGGACATATGCTTTCACCACACTAGGGTAAATTTTTAGGAATAGGATTGTTGGCTCAAAGGGTAAGCCTATGTTTACCTTTATATGCTTAACTTTTTATAACCTAATCTTCAGTAGACTGAAGTGGCTGTAATATGTGGATTCTCAGTCTCATTGTATGAGAGACTAAATTGTTCCACATTCTCATTAACTGAATATTATAATTTTTCATTTTAGTTATTCTATTCTGTGTAGAAATACATCACTTTTGTGTCATATAAATAAGCTCTTTATTAGATATATGCATTTTGAATATTTTCTTATAGTCTGTTTTCTAAACAGTTTTTGAAGAGAAAAAGTTACATTTCTTTGGATGTCCTATCTGAAAAAAAATGAACAAAAGGTGCGGGGGTCCAGCCCTCCAGGCAGTGGGGTCAGGGGTCCTTTGACAGGTGTAGATTGAGATGAGGTTGCGAGAATACGCTCACACCACATGCAGTATAGAAGCGTATCTGTTTATTGCTTGTTAGTAGCTGTTTTTTATACTATCTTTTTTGCAGTGAGACATATAGAAGAGGAATTTTTACAGTCTTCTTTTTTTCTTTTCTTTTCTTTTTTTTTTTTGTTTGAGGCACTGGGGATTGTTCTCAGGGGCATTCTACCTCCGAGCTATACCCCCAGCCCTATTTTTTATTCTTTATTTTGAAACAGGGTCGCACTAAGTTGTGGACAGCCTCACTAGGTAGCTGAGGCTGGCTGTGAACCCAGATCCTCTGGTCTCAGCCTCCCAAATGCTGGGATTACAAGCGTGCGCCACCACGCCCAGGTCAGTCTTATTTTTCTAAACGTTTCATAGGTACATCTCTTATTAGAAAAGCCATTTCCCATTATATTTAATGGGGTTAAGAAAACAGTGTTACAAAATACAATACGTATATAAAGATTCTTTTAGTACAAAGCAGTGTTAAAGGTTAACGGATAGCCTCTACTCATTAGTTTAAATCTTTACTATTTGTTTAGCTCCTTTAAGCAGTGTTCTTATGTTTTTCTCAGGCAGCTAAAGAGTTAATATATATGCTAAAATTCTAGGGAGACAAGGTGGAAGTGGACAAAGTCTATCTATCTTAAAGCCTTTTTTACTCATAGATAAAATAGTAGACGTAAAACTCTTTGGTTTATTTATTTTGTTTCTATACCTGTGTGCTGAGAGGGAACTTAAGGCTCTTTAGTACCTAAGCTTGCAAAGCCTATTTCCTGACTAATGTTTGTATGTGGTTAATGAATTTCTTATGAGTTGTCTCAAGGCACTGCTTTTTCAACTAAAATTGAGAAATCACAATCCATCCGGCCATGTTGTAGTTCTAAGAAATTTTCCTTTACAATTAATGTGAAAGCAAAACCCAAACCACCCAAATTTCCCAGAATATAACATAATGCAAAGTGGGATATGTCATGCATTCCTTCTTTTGGAATCATCTGCCTTGCAGGACTCCAGTAGCCCGAGCCTTGCTCAAGATGCAGCTATTAAAGAGCTGTGGCAAAAAGAAATATTTTCTTCTATGGTATGTTTGGGGTCTTGCTTAACCTTAAGAGATGACCAAGTAGAATTTTCAAGGAACCCCCCCCCCCAAAAAAAAGGATTCTTATTGCAAACCCCAATGAGCCCTACCTACCATGTTGAAACCCCAAGGACATCTCCTGACCACAAGCCCATTTGTGGAAATAAACCTGTCTGTACCTCTGCTTTTTGTTTTGAAAATTTTTTTTTTTTTTTTTTTGCGGTACTGGAGATTGAACTCAGGGGCATTCTACCTCCGAGCTACACCCCCAGCCCTATTTTTTATTCTTTATTTTGAAACCGGGTCTCACTAAGTTGCGGAGTGCCTCACTAGGTAGCTGAGGCTGGCCGCAAACCCGGATGCTCCGGTCTCAGCCTCCCAAATGCTGGGATTACAAGCGTGCGCCACCACGCCCGGCTGTTTTGAAAATTTTTTTCTAACATGTATCTGTACCATATTATCTTCTATGAATTAAATAATCTTAGTTCTTACTTTTAGCTCCATAATGCATTTTGAGTTAATAATTTTATGGTTTTAAGTTTTGCATTTTATATATTGATGTCTATCTTTCATCATTACATATTAAAAACAGTATCCTTTCCCTGTTGAATTGTCTTTGCACCTTTACTGAAAATCAATTGATCATGTATATGAGGTCTATTTCAGAACTGTTTTCCATCCTTTCATTAACAACACACTATCTTTATTGGTGGGGATTTATTGTAAATCTTGAAATCAGATGGGATATATTTTATCTTGTCTTGTTTTCCAAAATCGTTTGCTTATTCTAGGCAATTTTCATTTGCATATAAATGTCAGGATTATCTTGTTAATTTTTTATAAAAATACCACCTGGGATTTAATTAATTTTGTGTTGAGGCTATAAATTAATTTTAGTAGGATGAATATCTAAACATTATTGAATCATTTGGTTCACAAACATTTCTTATCTTCATTTACTTGTCTTTTTAAATGTCGCTAGCATTCTATTATAGTTTCTAGCGGACAGATCTACGCACATATTGTTAAACATTTTAGATATCTTTTACTATTAAAAATGTACTTTAAAATTAGCCGGGCGTGGTGGCGCACGCTTGTAATCCCAGCATTCGGGAGGCTGAGACCGGAGGATCCGGGTTCGCGGCCAGCCTCAGCTATCTAGTGAGGCACTCCGCAACTTAGTGAGACTCGGTTTCAAAATAAAGAATTAAAAAAAAAAAATAGGGCTGGGGGTATATCTCAGAGGTAGAATGCCCCTGAGTTCAATCCCCAGTACCGCAAAAAAAAAAAAAAAAATGTACTTTAAAATTTATTTTTAATTATTACTGTAGAATAAAATGGACAACTGATTTAGTATCCTGCAGACCCACTAAACTAATTAATTATTGTTGGGTCATTTTTTTGTGTGTTGCTAGGGATTGAATCTAGAAGCATTCTACCTCTGAGCTATACCCCCAGTTCTATTTTTTTTTTTTTTTTGAAGCAGTTTCTCACTAAGTTGTGGAGGCTGGCTGTGAACTTGTGATCCTTCTGTCTCAGTCTCCCAAATATCTGGATAACAGGCATGTGCCACCATGCTCAGCTTGGCCTTTTTTTTTTTTTTATTCTGTATTACAGTATTAGAGTCTGCATAGAAAAAGTGGCATCTTCAAACATAGACTTTCACTTTTTCAAATTGCAATGCTTTTAAATTTTTTTTCTTGTTTTACTGAAGTCTGAAATCTCTGGTCCAAACTTAAATGAAAGTGAGAATGGAAATCCTTACGTTTTGAGGTTATGAAGTAAAACCATCAACATTGTATTAATAAGTTTATTAGTCAGAGGTCTCTACAGTACCAAAATTCACAAGATGTGTATATAGTAAAAGAAGATCTATCAGATCAGCTTACAATCCAAAGCAGTGTAGTCCCGAGTGGCCTCCTGTACACAGAGAGCCAGAGCAACCAGCAGCTAGTAGAGTTGTCCAAGAATTGGAGTCTCAGAATAGGAGTGACTGATAATGCAGTCACAGTCCAAGATGAAAAGCCAAGAAACTCTCTTGGAGAAATGTTGGTGAAAGTCCAGTTTGAAGAGTAAAAGTGCTAAAGGCCAATATCCCAGGCAAAAGTAGATATGCTTTTCTCAAGAAGAATTATGTAACATTGAGTAAAATTTGAACTCTGATTAAAGGATTTGCCAAGTTCTTTATATTTGTACAATTTCTCTTCAGCATGAATTTCACGACGTTGTCTAAGGAATAAACACTAGGTAAAGGTTATGCCACAGTCTGTACATTTGTATGGTTACTCTCTATGGGGTCCTCCCAATGAAGGGGACCCCTACCCGGATCTCCCTGGAGCGTCTACCCTGAAAAGGAGGTTCCTCGTGGAAAAGGAAGGTCACGCCGAAATGAACACACTGTGGGGACTGAGCATCGGAGGACTCATCCGTTTATTACATGAGGGGCAAAGAGTTATATAGAGAGAGCGAGAGGAGTGTCTCCTTGCAGGGCCAATCAGCGTAAAGGTCATCTCGGTCATGCCTCTTTACACACTGATCACACTACCAGGGACCTATAAATGTCTTGATCATGCTAAGGAGACATCCCTCATCCAATCCTGGTCTCTGGTAAACACTCTTAGGTCTCCACCCTCGCCACTTCCTCTCTGCGCCATCTTTGATGCCTTTTTTTCCTTTCCGTCGGGCGGGGCTACTGCCTTCTCTCTGGGGATCTTTCCCCACAACTCTCCAGTATATTCTCTGGTGTCCAGTGAGGGTTAAACTATCATTAAAGTCTTTGCCACATTCTTTACACTTGTAGGGTTTCTCTTCAGTATGGACTTTCTGGTATCAATGAGATGTCACGCTTCCATGAAAGGTTTTGCTACATTCTTTCTATTGGTAGGGTTTCTTTCTAGTATGAACTCTGATGTTGAGGAAATTCTGGGCTTTGATAAAAGGATTTGCATCATT
Organism: Graphiurus murinus; assembly: GCA_004027655.1. Classification (NCBI taxonomy): domain Eukaryota; kingdom Metazoa; phylum Chordata; class Mammalia; order Rodentia; family Gliridae; genus Graphiurus; species Graphiurus murinus. The sequence continues at coordinate 24,567 of PVLC010013541.1, read as the reverse complement.
ATTTATGTTTGTAGGGTTCCTTTCCAGTATGAATTATCTGGTTCAGAGTAAGTGCTGACCCATCATTAAAGGTTTTACCATATTATTTGCATAGGGTTTCTCTCCAGTATGAACTTTCTGATGACAAGTAAGGTGTGAGCTCGGATAAAAGGTTTTGCCCCATTCCTTACATTTCCAGGGTTTCTCTTCAGTATAAATTCTCTGGGATAAGTAAGTCCTGAACTACTAATATAGGCTTTGTCACATTCTTTATATGAGGCATTAGGTCTTTTAGATAGATATTGAAATTAGTTTGCTAATAATTTTTAAGGATTTTTTTTTTTCAGTACTGGGGATTGAACCCAGGGGCATTCTACTGAGCTATACCCTCACCCTATTTTTTATTCTTTATTTTGAAACATAGCTGAGGCTGGCTGCAACTTGTGATCTTCCTGTCTCAGCCTCCCAAGTACTGGGATTACAAGCATGAGCCACTCTGCCCAACTTTAAGGATCTTTTGCCTAAGTTCTTGAGGGATATTAAGCTATAGGGTGTTTTTGTGTGTGTGTATGTGTGTGTGTGTGTGTGTGTGTGTGTGTGATTTTCACTACTCCCAAGTGATTATTAATAAAATTTGTAAAATGAATGTGAAAATAACAAGCTTCAAAAATGGCATAAAACATGAGAGATTTAAAGAAGAAATAGTTAAATCAGCAAATATGGAGAAATGTTTAAAAGCCTCTTTTAGTAACAGATAATAAGTAGAGAGAAATAAGGAAGGACATAAAAGCCTCAAATAGCATAATCAACAAACATGACCTAACATTTGAAAACACTCCATCAACCAATAGTAGAATACAAGTTATTTCCCAGTGTTTATGGATCTTTTAGTGGAGCTTGACCATATTCTGTCATAATATCAGTCTCAGTAAATTTAAAAGATTGAAATTATACCTTATATGACCTGATTATAAGAAACTAAATTGGGAATACTCAGAATAATATCTGAAAAAATCTTCCAATATTTTGTAATTAAGCAGCACATTTCTGAATAAGATAACAATTGAAGAAGTCACAAAGGCAATTAGATTCATTATTAACTAAATTAGAATAAAAACACCATATCAGTATTTAGCCACCTAAGCATTTGATATATATATCAAATATACATATATATGTATTTATATGTATACATATACATATATATATATATTTTTTTTTTTTGTAGTCCTGGGGACTGAACACAGGGACATTCTACCTCTGAGCTACAGCCCCAGTCCTATATTTTATTCTTTATTTTGAAACAGGGTCTCACTAAGTTGTGATATAATTTTTAAAGTTCCTCAAACCTATCAAATATCTTTATTTAAACTTTGGGGACTCAAAGGTAATAATGGTATATTATTACACATTTTATATTCTTTAGATCATATTTGTCTTAATTACTTCTAATATTATATCTCATTTGTTATAACATATCCTAATATCTTCTCAGTACTAAATATTGATCTTAACTTTAGTATTAGAGATATGTTTTTTTTATCTCACTATTATACTATACCACTTGGAAAAATAATTTCTCTTTAGGTTGGTATATTTAGGTCATAGTTCCCCAAATTTCTTGTTTTTCACTGTCCAAGATCCTTGAAAGAATATGCGAATTAAAAGGACTTAACAAAACAGTCTTTCTACCATTAGAGAGTGAATATGAAAGAAAAAACATATCAAATGCATGAGAACCTGCTCAAAACATGGGTATATTGCTGCAGGCAGATTGCATAATGTAATTCAATAACAATTCCGGAAAAGGCATGTTTAAACTTTGCTAAGTAGAGTTTTTTGAAAGGAAACAAATCTGTCTTTGAATTTGATTGAAAAATGCTTAACTACTCAATTTCTTCAACTAGCTTTGTTTGCATATAATTTGGTTTCACTGTTTTGTGATCATATATTTGCATTTAAATTGATTCATCTTCAAATGGTGTGCAACATACATTACAAATGTGGGAGAGTGAGGCCATTTTTTACAAGACTTTTTTACTGACCTAATAGTCCAAAATGCTATAACACTCTTTGTGACATTTTAAAAACTGCACAATGAATCTTACCACAACTCTAACTCATGATGAAATGGCAATTTGGAATGATTTCTCAATGCGTGGCTTGAACCTGACATCGTCCTTCATTCTTCACCTCATTCTAAAGCAAAGTGATGAAATCGAGTGTTGCAACTATTTCCCTAACCTCAAACCTGGGTAGAGGAGTAAGCAATTTAAGGGATCTCAAATTACATTATGCATTTTTATTGATTTTTTTTGCTTCTAAGTAGTAATGTCTACTTGACTTCGAATATTGGCAAGCAAAATCCTTTCACACTGAAAATTAGGGAGGTGTTAAAGCTACAATCAATGTCTAGGTAGTATTATAGTAACTGAACACAGGCAAAAAAATAGATATTTACAATAGACACTGCTATCTAAACCCTCACTGCATTTCATATGTGTACTCTAAATCACTTGTACCTGCTTTACTTCCCTGCTAGAAAGTGAGCTTAAGAAGGGCTATTACCCAATTGATTTTATGAAAACTTCTAGTTTATTCTTGATTTGCAGATGGCCAGTTCTATTTTCCTTTTATATTTTAGGTTTCATCTAATTTTTCTATAACGTCAATTCATTTTATTCTATGTTTAGTATTTCTAAGTTTCAAATTATAAAAATTTTTATTATTTGCTTCTTTCAGTAAAATAAGAACTGCATGATTATAATTATCATGTTTACTATAATAGTACAATTTATTCAGGTAGTAAACACCTCTGTCTAAAAGACCTATTTTTGGATAGAAAATAATTTCTTTCACCAGTGTTGAATAGAATTCAAACCTAATCAAGAAAAACCCAATCATATGCCCAGAGCAATTAGTTCAATAGTATAGACTTTAATTAAATTAATTCAAAGTTGAGTAGAACCAAAGAGATAATACATATATAAAGTCTTTTCTTTTTCCTATAGTTGTTTCCAAGAACTGTGGAGGATAATATTGAGACTATAAGGAAAGAGCTAACTTGATAAAATAGCCAACATAAGAAAACCAAAAACAAACCCCAAAAATGAGAGAGAGAGAGAGAGAGAGAGAGAGAGAGAGAGAGAGAGAGAGATAAAGAGATAGAGTGAGGTATGAAGAAACAGAATTCACAACTTGGTAATGTCAAAAGAGTGCTGAATCAAACTGTATTTGAATTTGTACTTTGAAAATGTATAGTAACATGTTGGAAGAAAAGGATAATTTTCTTATGAACTACATGTGACTGGTACTGCCCATCCCATGCTAATGCTTTCATAATTACATATATCCCCCAAGGAAAAATATATATGGTGATATAATAATAAATATGTAATATCCAAACCTCTAAAATATGCCTTAATTTGTTCTGTTTGCCTTACTATCTGAAAGGGGTTGTAACAAGCCAACTCCTGTCAATGTGTAATACCACTGAGGCCAACTGGAAGCTGGGTCATTAACTATATTTTTTATTTTAATAGTTAAGCAGAGAGAAAACTCTAGATTTATAGCCCAATGTTGGAAACTCATTTGTAGTAAAAGTTGTATGGGCTCTAGTGGGCTGTGCTTCATTGTTTGCATCTTATTATTTGAACTAATACTGGAGAATACAGTGAGATTTATTTGAGTAATGTGTTGTGGAAACTTGTGTAACACAAACTAAAACATGAGAGGCAGAGGCAAGTATATGATGAATAAATGTAGCTTAAGTTTAATGCAATACCCATGAAATTACCAAGGGCGCTCCTCATAGACATAGAAAAATCAGTCCTTAAATTCATCTGGAAAAACAAAAAGCCCAGGATAGCCAAAGTAGTTCTTAGCCACAAGAACTATGCAAGAGGTATCACAATACCAGACTTCAAACTCTACTACAAAGCCGCGGTAATAAAAACAGCATGGTATTAGCACAAAAACAGACACATAGACCAATGGAGTAGAATAGCAGACTCAGAAACAGACCCACAGGCTTACAGTCAACTGATTTTTGACAAAGGAGCCAAAAAAATACACCGGAAAAAAGATAGCCTCTTTAACAAATGGTGTTGGCAAAACTAGTTAACCATATGCAGGAAACTGGAAATAAACCCCATTTTCTCACCCTGCACAAGAGTCAACTCAAGGTGGATCAAAGACCTGGAAATTAGGCCGTAGACCTTGCAGCTACTTGAAGAGGGCATAGGACCAACACTTCAACACATGGGCACAGGTAAAAACTTTCTCAACAAGACCTCAAAAGCACAAGCAGCTCAAAGGAAGATCAATACATGGGATTGCATTAAACTGAAGAGCTTCTGTGCAGCAAAGGAAACTATCAAGAACCTCAACAGAGAGCCTACAGAGTGGGAGAAGATTTTTGCCAGTTACTCTACAGATAGGGGTCTAATATCTAGGATATACAAAGAACTCAAGAAAATCACAGCCAAGAAAGCAAATAACCCAATCAAAAAATGTGCAAAGGATCTAAATAGACACTTCACAAAAGAAGAAATACAAATGGCCAATAAATGTATGAGGAAATGTTCAACATCATTAGCAAATGATGAACAAATGTTGAACTAGAGAGATGCAAATCAAAACTCTCTTGAGATTTCACCTAACTCCAACCAGATGGCAACCATCAAGAACACAAACAACAACAAATGCTGGGGAGGGTGTGGAGAAGTGGGAACACCAATACATTGTTGGTGGAATTGCAAACTAGTGCAACCACTTTGGAAAACAATATGGAGGATCCTCAGACAAATGGGAATGAACCTACCATATGATCCAGCAATACCACTTCTGGGTATCTAGCCAAAAGAACTATCAGACTGATGCATGTGTATCTATTTATGTTTATAGCTGCACAATTCACAATAGCCAAACTATGGAAGCAGCCAAGAAGTCCATCCAAAGATGAATGGATTACAAAACTGTGGGATATGTACACAATGGAATTTTACTCAGCCATAAAGAAGAACAAAATCATGTTATTTGCAGGGACATGGATGCAACTGGAAAACATTATGTTAAGTGAGATTAGCTAGTCACAAAGAGTATAGAAGCATATGTTCTCCCTAATATGTGGATGCTAGGGAGAAGATGGGGCATAAGAGGGTCTCCAGATGGACAAGGGGAGACCCTTGATAAACAAAGAAGTTGATTTAACCAAAGGGGATAGACGGGGACACCCTAATATACATCAAGGGGAGGGGGGACACCCTAATATACATCAAGGTTACTCACTAAACCGAACTTGAGAGGGAGGGAGGGCGAAGGAGCGGGGTGGGAATCTAGGGAAGGGGTCAAGTGAGAAATGTGGGCACATAAGTCCTTATCAATTTGTACCTAACAAAGATGTATGCTTATAATGCACAAATAATAAAAGAAAAGTCATTACAACTTAAGGAATGTGTGCAAATTTAAATGAAAATGGATACAATTAAAATGATCTCATAAAATATAAGGATAGAAATGAAATAGATATATTTGGTTGCAAGAAGTTAATTAAAATAATTAATTAAAAAGAGTAGTAAGAAAAGAAACCAGATGGTAATACAACAAGGAAGTAATAATGTATGCTGTTATAGAGAGAAATTGCCAATTCTCAAGATGTTTGGGTGATATGTGAAAATGAATTCTCTCCAAGATTACCCCTCTAAATTTAATTCTGAGTTTGAATTTTCTACATACACACACACACACACACACACACACACGCACACACATACTCAAGAGACAGTCTGTATATTTACCTAACATAATATATGTAATTTCCATTATATAGTTATAATTTATTCATCTCTAGATCAAATCAAAGCAATAATAATTAGAACATGGATAAATGTTTCACATTTAAGAGATTAAACAGTTAGGGTAGACTCTATAAGCATTACTCTAATGTTTGGGTTTCTCTACCCTGTTTAAGTTTGCAAAGTTTCATTTTTAATTAGTAAATGTATATGCTTCAAGGAAATGAAAGGTATAATAGGTAGTTGTTGAAGCCATGAAAAACCCATGACAACCTATGAAATGTCCGCAAACTAAAATATAAAAAAAAAGATGAAATCAAAACATTGAGTAGTGGCTATAATGTAAGAGAACATATTACAATTCCTAATTGCTTAAGCCTAATGGCAGCTATGTGGGACATATACAGAGAGAAAATGGTGCAGAAATAAATTGGCTTAAATTCCCATAGAATATTTGGCTAAGGAACAATTAGCATTCTAAAACTTGATTTCAATATACAACAAAGATCTATTTGGAGTTTATAAGCTTCTATTTCTTCCTTACAAGGTAAAGAAGAAATATTCATTTTTAAGGTTTTGGTTCACTCTAAATTTCTCTACTTTTGAAAAAAAATTAGATACATTTTGCCATATTTACAAAACACAGAATAAGATGACTGCTTTGAAGTTGGGAGCATTTTTCTTCATAAGGAATGTGACACAAGACAGATTTACCACAGCCTTATCTCCCATTGGTACAGGGCCAACACATTTGGGGATGGTGCATTTATTATTATTTCCATTACAGCCACTGCCAGTTTGGAAAAAATTAATTTTGTCTACATGCACAGCTTGCAGATTTTGAGTCATCATTTTTGGAGAAAAACTGTACAATATCAGGCTTACTGTTACATTGCATATCATTTAAAAAGGGAGCATGATAGTAGCTGAATTCTCTTGATTATAAAATTTTGAGTGTGGATAATTCACTTTTTCTTTAGTAAACTAAATATATCAAATGTCTTTTATGTGAATATGCTGTTGGGTGACTGAGGAAGAGAGAGAAAATATAAGACACTTCCCAAAGGGATGGAGTGGCACAATCAAAAATATCAGAAATTTCAATTCCCAAGCAGGAAGCTGTACTAAATGGTGGTCTGGTTACTAGAATTATAAGCCTATCTTGATCTGGAATCACTGTTCTGTCATTGGTCTATGGAAAGTTTTATTTATACATATTCTATATTTTACTAGTTATTTTATTATTTTATTTTAAATATTAAATAAACTAATAACTATGTTTAGTATTTTCCTAATATAATATTAACAATTAAATATCAACTATTACTACTAACAAAATAATAAGTATAAACTATTCTGAAATAAACTGCTTTTTACAAATAGCATATGAGATCCAATTCTACTGCCTCAGTCTCCCAGGTGCCTGGCAAAAGTATCTGAAATTTTTAGTGCTTATTTTTAGTTTATCCATTGAATGCATGGTATATTCACTGCATTTTAAAAAGTCACCTAGGTAAATGACCTTAGTCAACATTTCAGTGAGGACTTAAGGATGTTAAAAAATTGAACGTGAAAGATCCTATAGGTTCTGGAATTATTTCTAATCAAAATTTTAATCAAAATCAAAGTTTAATCAGATCAAATCATTTAATTGAATCAAATCAATATTCAATTACTAGATATATGTGAAATTTTATTTCCATACTTCTATTGGTGCATTATAATTACACATCATATTGAGGTTCAAAATGATACAAACATACATGCACACAGCACTTTGTATATTTCCTTTCATATCTCATCCAGCTATCTCCTCTTCTTTGTCTGTACATATCATGTTAGTGAGATTGAAAGTGATAGATTCATATATAGGCATAGCATTATTTGAATGGTTTCCATAATCAGTTCTTATTTATTTCATCCTCTCCACCTTCCCCTAGTTTCTTTCCATTATTCTACTGATCTCCATAAATAAGAACACAGTCATGCCATTTGCAGAAAAATGGATGGAACTAGAGAATATTATGGTAAGTAAGAGCAGCCAGTGTCAGAAAGTCATGGATCCTATGCTTTCTTTCATATAGGTCCTAGAATTTTAAAGATGACATTGAAAATCATGTGCTAACAAGAGGATGTAGGACCAAAGATATTATCTGAAAATAAGTTGTGCCAAATCTCTTTGATTCGAGTAATACATGATCATCCTTAAACCACTTTGCTAATATTTAAAAGTAAAGGATGTATTAAACAAGTGCACTTTTGCATTTTTCTATCTGAGAAAAGTATAGCTAGACTTTAGTTTTGTGGGCCTATCTTTTCATTAAAGAGAGATATTTCCAAAACTGATTAATTTTTTTCAGAAATAGTTTTGAGCAGGGTTTGGTGGCATGTAGGTAAATTCTAGTACTTGATAGGCTGAGACAGGAGGATGACAAGTCTGAGGACAGCCTCAGCAGTGTAGCAAGACTCTTGGCAACATAGCAAAGCTCTATTTCCAAGCAAAAAATATCTAAAGAGCTGGGGATGTAGCTCAGAAGTAGAGCACTCCTGGGTTCAATTACAATATCACCATATCAAAATTATATTTACAGCTCAATTTCTTCAATTTTATCCCATTGGTAATATGATACTTGTCAGTAGAAAATGCCTTACAGACCTGTTGTGAATACCAGTAAGAGAATGAATGTAGATATCACAGTAAAACTATGGCAGTAGGTTAAGAGGTTAGCATAAACTGAACTCCACTTTGTTTTTTACAGAAGTGAATAGGTGCTTTAAAGGTAGAATGAAGGAGGAAGGAGAGGGGGGATGGGGATTCAGTAGTGTCAAAAAGAGTTTTCTATTGGGCAATCATCTGCATTGGTATTCTATCTTTCTACAGAGACTGGAAGACTGAGACCCTATTTGGCAAAAGCAAAAGCTAAATTCCTTTTAGAGTCTTGAGTTTTCTTCCATAGCCACTTCAAGGAGGGCTAGGCTCATCGTAATGTTGTGGCTTTGAGTTGTTAAAAATGATTTTGATTGTTTGTTAAAATCTTTACAGGTCAAGGTTGAGGTCTAGTTAAAAAGTGAGCTCATAGGCTCAAAGAGGCTTGACTGAAGTTTTGTCAAAATAAAAAATTCTTATGAGTCAATAAGAGAAAAAGAAAATGGAACATTAGTTCCATTTTTAAGTAGAGATATTTATATAATGTAGTCCTATAAGTTTATTTAACTATCATGGATTTCAAAATTATAAACTTAAATTACACATGAGGGAATCTTCTTTTAGACTATGGAAAAAATATCCCAAATCTAAATTGAAGTTATGATATTTGAACTTCATAGAGAATGTTGAGTGAACTCACTGTGCTAACCAAATCACATAACTAACTTCCTTCCACATAACATTTTCTGACTAAATTATAATAATATCCTTTTGTGACTAATAGCTCAAATTTCTTTCAGTAGTGTCAAATAAAACTAACAAATGAGTGTGATTTATTCTCATTTCCTTCCAACTAAGAAAATTTTGTTGTGTACAGAATGAAATATTTCAGAAAACTTTTAAGCACAAGCAACATATTCCAAATTATTTTTCTTTCTCCAGCTCTAGCATCCTCATCTGACTTTCTTCCCTCCTGCCTTAAATCTGCGCATTTTCTTTAGTCTTCCTTAAAATATTCTAGTGACGACTCAATCAATTCACATTTAAAATGTGAAAATTTCTCTTTACCTACCTTGACTCTTTCTTACAAGCTCAAAATATTTATTGAACTGCATATTGGCTGTATGCTTTACTTATTTTCCAATGCTATCTAGTTCCTTTGTATGCAAATTCATCTCCCTGTTGTGTAAATCATGTTTTGGTAACATGGTAGTCCCCAAATTAATGTTTTCAAAAGAAAAATGTGCAATTTTATATTCCTAATCTCCTTGGAAGATGTCTTGAATGTCATGTTTGGCTAAGGCAGCTTTTTTTTTTTTTTTTTTCTCTTTTGGATTTCATGATCTCTATTCCTTTTTGACATGCAACAACATCTATTTTTCCTACTTCCCAAATTCTGATAAATCTGTGTTTAACACATGTGTCAACTGCATTGGCTGATCTCTCCCAAGCTTTTTTCAGGTTACTAAGAAGCACTTATATATTAAATTGATAGCTAAAACAAAGTTCTTAATGTGGAATTTTAGAAAACATGAAATACAACAGGGTAGATATCTGGCAGACTTATTAAAGATAAAGCATCAAATTCTTTCAATGCCTCCAATATAAAAAGTATATATCTCATCTACAGCAACACACTCTGTAGCATAATAAACTAGAATTTGTCATCATAAAGGGCCTTGTGCAAGTCCTTTTGTATACTTAATTGAGTAAACATAAGCATGACATATTTTTCTCCCCTATCTTTGTTCTCTTCTATAGGAAACAAGTCATATGCTCAGGATTGTGTTGCAAAAATAAGTGATCAATAAATAAATCTAATGCAAATACCATGATAATGGAAATGATTATGTGACCATAATGAGAATTATGATGTAACTCTTCTTTTGATCACCTCCTATTCCCCTCATCCCTACTTGCCTATAATCAATATAACATTTTAAATACTAAACATCTGCTTATTATCTTTATTATATTCCCATTACTTTGTTTCACTTAAATTACTCATATCCTATGTTAACTTTTTGTTTTATTTATTTTTTATCCATAGAAGATCCATGAACTCTTTAGCAGAATGAGATAGTAGGTACAAAAAGAGATATATGTGCATACATAATATTTACACATACACACATATATATATAAATAGAATTATATGTGAATAAAATAACATCAACTTTTAGAGTAATTTTGAATTTTATATAAGCATAGTTGAGTTTTCACTAATTTATTCAAAATATAAATTTTGAAAAAATTTATTATTGAGCATTGTGTAATTTTGAGTTATTTAGTTGCCCTTGAAAACACAAGTCAGTGTAAACCTGTGTCTCATTATTTCCTCTATCTTTTAGTTGGTAAAAAAAAAAACAACAAATTTTGGGCAAATATTATTATAAAACACAGACAGTTTGTATATTTTGGCAACTTTGTGGTTGGAATACATTAGAATACCTACTCTAATATTTTATTCAAATAAGAATTCTGTGTCAAAAATTGCCATTATTAAAACATGCAGGATTTCCTCAAAGAAAATTAGCAAAGTTGCTTCTCTCAAGAAAAGCAGTCTTTATTACTCTGATTAGAGAAAAATACTTCCTCTTATTCGGCATAAACTCTGCTTCCCTTGGACCAACCAATGCGAGGCATTAGTTCTGCTCTCTAGAGCTCTCTGGTACAAGGCTAATCCATCTTCCACATGACAGCCTTTCACGTACTTGAAGACAGCTTGCACTGCTCGGCTAAGTCCTTAATCTATATATTCCTGTGGTTCAACTACATTTTTGTCAGCTCCAGTTATTCTTTTTTGACTTCCTATAAAGTTCCTTCTTGTCATACTTTAGTTTGTCAGTGCTCAGTGTTGAGACATTGTTCCTTGGGAATAATCAATCTTCAAATGAATGAACATACTATCAAATAGGAGTTATTGAAATAGTTGAGTAAGATTTTTAAAAATATATTTTTATTAGTGCCTTGTAATCATATGTCATAATGAGGTTCAATGTGATACAAATATATGTACAAACCATAGTACTTGGTGTGCTTCCCTCCCGATCTCACCTTCCTCCCCCCTCCCCCATACATGTCAGTGAGATCAGTAGTGATACGTTCATAAATGTATAAAATATCAATTTAAGTTGTTTAACTGTTTCCTTCATCAATTTCCTCCCCTCCCCCAGTCCCTTCCTACTATTGCACTGATATCTCTCTTCATTTATCCTTTCATTTCCTATTTTCTCTCTAGCTTCCACATATGAAAGAAAACATAAAATCCTTGACTTTCTGGGACTGGCTGATCGCAATCATTCATCACTTTTTAGTGCTTCAGTTATCAACTGCTTTAATACAAGTTTCCCCTACCCTTATGGTATGAAACAATAATCTTTTTTTTGTGTGTGTGGTATTGGGAATTGAACTCAAGCACATTCTACCTCCAAGCTATACTCCAGCCCTATATTTTTATTCTTTATTTTTGAAACAGGGTCTAAGTTGTAGAGGACCTCACTAAGCAACTGAGGCTGGCTGCGAACCAGCAATCCTCCTGTCTCAGCCTCAAAAGTTCTGGAATTACAAACATACACCATCATGCCCAGCTCGTAATCATTTATTTATTTATTTACTTATTTATTTATTTATTTATTTATTTATTTATTTATTTATTTATTGGCAGTACTGGGGATTGAACTCAAGGGCATTCTACCTCTGAGATATACCCCTAGCCCTATTTTTTTTATTCTTTATTTTGAAACAGAGTCTCACTAAGTTGTGGAGGGCCTCACTACGTAGCTGAAGCTGGCCTCGAACCTGGAGCCTCCCGTCTCAGCCTTCCAAATGCTGGGATTACAAGCATGAGCCACCACACCCTGCTTTCATTTATTTAAGTGTATGAATTCCGGAAGTGAAAACACTGTGAGTGATGTGCATAAGAAGACTGACACTGACTGATTCTGTGCTCCGTAATTCCTGAAGTCTCACCTGGTAGAATAGCTGGGATGACTTGTATGATTAGGTCTTGAAGTCATTTGGAAGCTTCTTCAGTAACATGTTGGGGCCCAAGTTGGGGTGACTCAAATGTTGACCTCACTTGTGGATATAGACTGGAACACCTACATATATATGGTCTCTCAACATGGTTTGTGTTTCTTTGAGCTTGGCTGCTGAGTTCTGAAAGGGAATGTACAGAGAGAAGACTCCAAAAACAAGGCAGAACCTGAGAGGCTTCTTCTGACTTTGCCAGATAAGACAATAAGGGTCTGTATCATTCTTAAAGAAAAGGAGGACAGTGGTACAATATTTCTTACAATGTTTCTGCAGTGTCTCTTTTAGCTCCCCAGGACCTAGCCAAGTCCTGTGATCTATGGAGCAAGCCTTGCCAGAATTCTTAGATAAGTATTATCTAAAAGGACCATGACTTTCTCTCATGTATTTTGGGAACTAGTGCCTGTTACCTGTAGAGAGCTGCTTTCTTTCTTTTTTTTTTTTTTTTTTTGGCGGTACTGGGGATTGAACTCAGGGGCATTCTACCTCGGAGCTACACCCCCAGCCCTATTTTTTATTCTTTATTTTTTTATTTTGAAACCGAGTCTCACTAAGTTGCGGAGTGCCTCACTAAGTAGCTGAGGCTGGCTGCGAACCCGGATCCTCCGGTCTCAGCCTCCCGAATGCTGGGATTACAAGTGTGCGCCACCATGCCCGGCTCGAGAGCTGCTTTCTTGAAAGCTTGCGAGGGCAGTTGTTCCTTGGGATGCTGATCATACAAGGAACAAAGCTCACTAAGAAAAGTAATGGTGTAACTGCTTCTGTAGCTTAATTTACAAAATCTCTCCCCTGCAGTAACTGGTGAGACAGAGCAACTTCAAGAGGGAAGTATTATCCAGCTACCAGCCACCTCTGGTCAGATCACATCGGTGAGGGATAGAAAGTGCTCTCTTCTGGTGAAGCACCATAGCAATGGATTTGCACATGTCCAACCTGTGGTCACTGCACCATATAAGAATTTCCTAATAGACCTTATGTCTCACCCCTCTCTGTAGGGGTATTCCTTGGTCTCTCAGCTATTTATTCCATTGTCTTAGCACACCTGGGATGTGGATGTTACAGGGTCACTTTAACAACTTTTTATTAATTATAAATGAGTTCCTAAGTACATGCAGGTGCAAGGTAATTGGAATACACCTCTTATACATGAATGGCAAGAACATGTGTCAGAAAAGTGCATGGAATAGGGGATATTTTGTAGTAATATTAATATTTGGAACTAATATTAATATTTAGAACATACAAATTTTCCTAGTCTGCCCTCTGGGCACAATTCATATCCCCCCAATGAAAAATACACTCACTCACTCACTTACCCTAGAAAATCCCCAAAGTCTATTCCCATCAGTTTCCGATCCAATCCTGGCACTTCGTCTTACTCTAAGCCAGGTACAGTTGAATCTCTTCTGATTCAATTTTTCTCATGTGGATTATCTCCATACAAATGCTTTAAACTAAGGAGACAACTTTTCTCCCTCCAACAAGCCAAACATTTAAGGGCTAACAATGTATGGAATCAATACAGTAAACAGTAAACAATGCCATCAAAGTAAGAGAAGTGAAAGGCAGTCACTGACCCATAGCACATCCATGCACACATCATGCATTTAGAGCTTTTTCAATTTTCACCCCATTCCTTCCCCCTCCTTCTTTCCCTCGTTCCACTTAATGATTGACTTGGATATGTTTGTGAGCGTACATCCTGCACATTAGGGTACTTCCCTCCCACCCGCATCTCCCTCAGTTAGTTTTCCTTTTTTACTAATTTAAGCTTCTCCTTCTTTGTTTCGAATCCCTCCTATGCTCCATTTTCTCCCTAGCTTCCAGATATTAGAGACAACATCTGACTTTGAAAAATTATACTCCAGCAATAAAGAGCCTACTATCAAAGAAAAGCCCAGAACCAAATGGTTTCCCAAGTGAATTTTATAAAACCTTTATAGAAAAGCTAATCCCAGTACTCCTTAATCTATTCCATGAAATGGAAAGAAACAGAACTCTCCAAAACACATTCTATGAAGACAAGATCACATTAATGCCAATACCAAGTAAAGACAGATCAAGACAAGAAAAACTATGGGTTTATATCGTTGACATGGAATGTATTTTGGAGGATCTTTATTGCTGCTTCAATCTCTTTGATTACTATTGCTCTGTTTAAATTTTCTATATCTTCTTGATTCAATTTAGGAAAGTTGTATATGTGTAGAAATTTGTCAATTTCTTCTAGGTTTTTCATTTTTCTGTAGTATAATTTTTCAAAGTAGCTTCTGATAATCCTTTGAATTTCCATGCTGTCAGTGGTAGTATCACCTTTTTCATTTCTTATTTTAGTAATTTGGGTTGATTCTCAGTATTTTTTTATGTTAGGTTGGCTAGTGGTTTATACATTTTGTTTATTTCTTAAAAGAAATCAGCTTTTTTTTTTTATTTTTTTATTCTCCACTTCATTGTTTTCTGCTCTGATTTTAATTATTTTTTATCTTCTACTGGTTTGGAGTTGACTCTCCCTGTTTTTCAAGGGCTTTGAGTTGTGTCATTAGGTTTTTTATTTGTTGTTTTTCTGTTCATTTTATGTGAGCACTCAGTGCTATGAATTTCCCTCTTAATACTGCCGTAAAGGTATCCCAGAGATTTTGATATGTTGTATCTCTATTTTAGTTTGTTTCTAGGAATTTCTTAATTTCTCCCTTTATTTCTTCTACGACCCATTTCTCATTCAACAGGGTGGTATTTAGTTTCTTTGTGTTTATGTGGTTTCTCTGGTTTTCTTAGTTTCTAGTTTCATTTCATTGTCTTCTGAAAAGACATAGGGGATTATGTCACATATTTTGAGTTTGCTAGTGCTCACTTTTTGGCCCAGGATATGGTCTATTTTGGAGAAGGTTCTCTGAGCAGCTGAAAAAAATGTGAATTCATCTATTTTTTTTGTCGAATATTCTATATGTGTCTAATAGGTCCATTTGGTTTATGGTGTACTTTAGGTCTGAGACATCTTTACTGATCTTTTGTCTAGAAGATCAGTCTAGGGGTGTGAAAGGAATGTTGAATTCTCTCAATATTATTGTATTGAGATCTATGTGTGGCTTAGTGTCATGAAGAGTTTGTTTTATATAAGTTGTTGTACCTATGTTTGGGGCATGAATGTTGACTATCGTTATATTCTCTTGCTGGATTGTTCCTTTTACTAGTAAAAATGACCTTCTTTGTCTCTTCTGATAAGCTTAGGCTTGAAGTCTAATTTATCTGATATCATAGTTGCTACTCCCTCTTGTCTTTGAGTCCCATTGGCATGGATTACCTTACTCCAGCCCTTCACCTTTAGTTTGTGAGTAGCTTTACTTATGTGTTTCTTGCAGGCGGCATATAGATGAATTCTGAGTTTTAATCCATTTTGCCATCTTGTGTCTTTTTATTGGGGAGTTGAGACCATTTATATTCAGTGTGATTTTTGAGAGATGATTTTTATTTCCTAACATTTTGAGTTTTAACTTCTGTTTGAGGTAGTGTTTGTTCTTCTTTGCTTTGTTGTTTGTTTGATTAAAATCATTGTTTCTCTGGTTCTGACATTTATTTTTTAATTATTCTTTGTAATTCATCTCTATAAATATTTTCTCTAGTGCTGTTTTGGAAGACATAAATTCTTTCAGCTTCAATTTATCATGGAAAGTTTATATTTCTCCATTGAGTTTGAGAGATATTTTTGCTGGATAGAATAGTCTTGGCTGGAAGTTGTTTTCTTTCAGAGTTTGAAATATGCCACTCCAGATACTCCTGGCTTTCATGACTTGGATTGTGAAGTCTAGAGTTATTCTTAATGGTTTGCCTCTGTCACTTGGTCTTTTACTTGTTGCCTTTAAGATTCTCTTCCTGGCCTCTGCATTTGTCAATTTGATTATTATGTGGTGTGGTGAAGCTTTTCTCTGATCATATCTAATGGGGGTTCTATATATTTCCTGTACCTGTATTTTGACCTCTTATTCTATGTTTGGAAAATTTTCTGATATTACCTTTTGAAAAGATTATTGATACCTTTGGTTTCAGCTTTTATTTCCTCTTCAATGTCTATTATTCCTAGATTAGCTCTTTTAAAATTAGCCCATATTTCTTTAATGTCCAATTCATGCTGTCGAATTTTTTTTTCTAAATTATATACTATGCGTTCATTTTTTGGCGTAGCCATCTTCTAAGAGTGAGATTCTATTTTCCATGTGGTCTTGACTAATATTTATAGTTTGTATCCTTCAAGCAATCTCTGCAATTCTGTGTTGGCAGGTTCTGTTATTGTTTGGTGGTGGGGGATCATTGCTTCCTTGCTATTCTTCCTTCTCATGATTTCAGGTTTTTTAAGTTTATATCTTTGTTGCTTTTGATAGCTTTCTCTCACTCTGTAGGTGTCAGCTGCTGTATATATATATATATATATATATATATATATATATATATATATATATAGTATTCAATGGTGAAGGTTGAAGGTTGATTGAGGAGAAAGGAGCTGAAGTAGTGGATGAAATAATACAGTCAAGTAGTGGGTTGGATTGAGTAGAATGAGATTTTGAGTATAGTAAGGTAATATAGTAGAAATTACAGATAAAGATTCTAATAAGTAGTGAAGAATATTTAGGTATAGTGATATGAAATTGATTTAATGCAAGACAAAAGAAAACAAACAAAAAGGCAGGGAAAGAAGAAATTACATAATAAAGATGATAGAAGATTGTAAAAAGTGTGGGGAAGAGAGCAAACAAAACAAGCACACACACACACACACTCACACACACAAAAAAAAAATAAAAAAAAAACAACACCTACAAATATATGAGTACAGAGCAGGCTGTTCTCTCCAGTTCTCCTGGATCTACACTACATGTTCCAATGTTCCAAGCACTCTCATTTGCTCAGTAACCTGTAGCAATGATGTTAGTTTGCAGCTCCACTTTTTGGTCTCCTTCAAAGAATGGGACCATGGCCTGATCTCTCTCTCTCTCTTTCTCTCTCTCTCTCTGCAGGTGCTGAGTGCCACTGGTGCCTCTTCTGCTGTAAGCCTGGGGCTCTGAGCTCTCCAAAGGGCCTGTCCCTCTCTCTCTGTCTATGCAGGTGGCTGGTATCACTGGGACCAGATCCCCATCCAATGTAAGCACAGGTCTCCACAATTTTCACAGACCCTGAGCCGGCATCTCTCCCTGCCTATATAGGTGACAGAGGCTGCTTGGATCAGACCCAGGGTATACAAGGGAGTCTGCATTCTCCTCAGATAGGGCTGAGCTGTTCTGACTTCTCCCAAGTCAACATTACTAGGTACCCTGTGGTGCTCTCAGGAGGCCCTACTAGGGCACTACACCCTGTGAAATGTAGGCCTTTTTGCCTGATTGGCCCTGGAGGCTCTCTGCTAATCCTTGCCTCTACTGTGTCCAAAAGTAGAATCTACCCCCATCTTCACCCAGGGTAAACCACAAAGTCTCAGATACCATGAATCTATAGTTTGCTGCAAGAGTCCCTGCAATTTTGCTGGGCTGACTTTAAAGCTCATTTTTTGACAGGTGAATAGGAAGACTGCAATGAAAAATAGCTTATATGGTGGAAATGTTATTATCACCGTATTTGTAAAATGAAATTTTCCTCATCTTGTAAAAGTTAACATGCAACTTATCTCCAAACTTGGCTACTGTGAAGTGTTTCAGGAGGGAAAAATACAAACCTTGAGTCGATTTCACTATGTGATTATTTTTAAATGCATACTGAAATTTGAATTAATATTCAAATTATTCTTTGAATCAAGTAAAAATTCCACAAAGGAAACACTAAAGACTCTGCTACATGTTCTCTGAAGAGTAAAACCATTTCCACATAAGTTATTTGATCTAATGTTTGTATATTAAATTTCTTCTGAATGAATTTGTTTATTGGTAGTGTAAACCTTTTCCAAATTTTTTGGTAAGCAGTTTGCTTTTGGTGTCTACTTTTTATGATGAACAGGTGACACGAAGGTGACCTGGACAAATTTGGTAATGACAAGAGTGAGGGAAATCATTATCATCCTATAGCTTTTGGGTGATATAGAACATTTAATATCTTGGTGCAAAGAAGCCCTAATTCCATGTAAGTAGTCCCACAATATGGTCAGTTCTTTAATGAGACCAAAGTATCCATTTGACCAATACAATCATGTTATCCAAAAAACCCTAAGGGTTCAGAGTACCATGCAAGCACCGTGTTGTTATGCATCTATTAATTTTCCAGTTTATAGTCTCTGATATTCCTATTTAAAATTCTTAAAATGTACAGATACCTTCAATCTGACGATTTTTGCTCACTTAAGTCTTGCCTATGCAGTTAATATTCAATGGGTCTTCAGTATGATAGCACATTTAGAAACTCCTTTAGTCCAGATGATTTCCCCACACGTTCATTATACTTGCCTTGAAACACACCAATTATGGTTAAAACAGCTATTTTACTACTCCATGTCTGCCACTTTTCAGTTTGATATTGCTAGGGGGAAAAATGCAGATGTGTCCTAAAAGAAAATTATGTATCCTGAATAGATTTGATTTTGGCTTGAATAAAATTGTGGTTGTAACTAGAAGCCACAGCTTTCAACCTTAAGTTAATGAAAAAACCTCAAAGGAATTTTTAAATATATAAACTGGTGTAGCTATTAACCTTTGTTTAGAAAGATAAGGAAGGAAATACATGAATATTCACCTATCTGTAACTGAAAAATTTTAGATAAAGCTTCCTATGTTTTGTAACTTGTCACAATAAAGATCAAATTTTGCCTAAATCTGTTTATCCAAGAACACAAAGAGCTTTCTTTCTTAAACTGAAAAATTCTTAAACATTAATACTGTTGACTTCTATGAATATTTAGAATAAGAATCTGTCAGGTTGTTTGTTTTAAGAAAACTTGATTTTTACCCTAAGTTTTAAACAATTTTGGTGTAGGAGTATGTTTTTCCTGGTAACAAATGGAGATTGGCTATGACATGGGTAATAAAGTAAAAGAGTCAGTGCTTTTTAATAGGTTAGCATTATCAAAAGGCAATTTTCCTTGCAAAAAAGGAGTAGAATTTGTATTTAAAATGATAAATAATCAAACAGTTGTCTTCTTAAGTTATCTCTCAGTAGTAGTCAAAGACTAACCAGTCCATTTATATGGATATAGTTTATTAATTTAGCATTGATGTCACTGCATTCCACTGGTTGTGTAAGTTCTTTTTAAAATGTATCTATGTATATTTAACATATCAAGATATCCTACCTTGATTCATCAACATATTTTTTGTATCTTGAGAAGATTTCATTTTACACATTCTAAAATTGTATCAAGTAGTAGGGTATAACTGATTTATTAAATGAGATGGATTCAGTCAGTTCAAACATAAAACAATTTCACCCATTCTTCTTCACACTGTTGTAATAAAATTATTCTCTACCCTTTTATGAAACATTCAGCAGATCTCAAAGCTTTTATCATACATTATACT
Organism: Graphiurus murinus; assembly: GCA_004027655.1. Classification (NCBI taxonomy): domain Eukaryota; kingdom Metazoa; phylum Chordata; class Mammalia; order Rodentia; family Gliridae; genus Graphiurus; species Graphiurus murinus. The sequence continues at coordinate 4,621 of PVLC010013541.1, read as the reverse complement.
ATTTAAAAGTTCCATCTTCTGGTCTAATGGAAAACTTTATTGTCTCATTTGATTCAAGTGACTCCAAGTAAAATCATTTTAAGTAGATTTAGCATAAACCTGTTAAAGAAGATTTTATATACTTCATGTTGAACTCTTGCTTTATCTCTTTATCTATAGTCTAGGTAGTGACTGTGCCCATTTTGATTTAGGAGAAGGTTGAGGGATTATAGGAAAAAACACAATATTGTGTGGCCAGCATGAGTTTAATATGATACCACAGTCAACTCAGCATCAAATAGTGAAATAATATGGAAGTTCTGTCAATCAAAGATATGTTGGTATTTTTCCCAAGGTAACCATATTTGAGACTATTTTTCTTGTAATTCTTTAATGAAGATGAAGTTTCTTTTTATTTGACTTTCTTGCTGCTGCCACCATAGTCTCTAGCTTCTGCATCATGTATTTTTTTTTTCTTTTGAGATCACTTTGCCCATGCTTCCTTCCACAGCTCCAACTTTGGCTTGTAGGGAATTTCTTGGTGGATATTTTTATGTTCTGTTTATTCCCTACAAAGTGTACTACACTCAGTTGCCATGGGGAAGTCAAGCCTGTCAACTGCTTTGAGTTTGATACAGGAAATAGTTCTCATGTCTCTAAAAACCCGAAGGACAGACATAACTTTTGTAAGTAATTCTCTGATGTTTTCTTCACATGGCTTTGAGGCAAGAAAAAATTCACATCACATTTATTTGTATCCAAATAAATTCACAGTGGATTGCTACTTTTGTCATCATTCTATTTTCAATTAATATAGGAAGGAATTATCTAAAGAAGTAATTTTACAATGTCTTATCATGTTATGTTTGTGACATAACACCTGTTCTCTTGCTTATTAGAGTCACTGCCAAAAGCAAAGAAATTTAAAATCACATAAAAAATTACATTTGAAATTGTGTTACAGTTGGTCATGGTGGCCCATGCAGGTAGTCTCAGAACTTGGGAGGCTGATACAGGAGGATCATAAATTTGAGAATAGCCTCAGCAATGTAGTGAGATTCTCAGCAACCTAGAAAAAATATTTTAAAAAATGGATTGAGGATGTAGTTAAGAAGTAAATTGTCAATGGGTTCAATCCCCAGTACCATAAAAAAAAAGAAAAAGAAAGAAGAAAGAAAGAAAGAAAGAGAAATTGTGTTACAAAGAATATACTTCTATAGAATCCTTGAGACCTTTTAATTTTAATTCCAGACCTTCACAGAGATCATGTGAAAACTTAGGAAAATTAAAGACTCATGTCCAACATTAGTTGCTTCAATGATACTTTTTACACATCTTATAATCTATGAAGCACTATAAGGAATCATGTCTATATCAATTATTTCCTAACTTATTTACAGACATAAATTGCTGGAAAAAGAAGCTAAAGTGATATTTTTACTTAAACATTTGGTGCTATGTTTTGCACAAACTTAAAAAAAAATTAAATGCAGATTAATTTCAGCCCACTAAAATAAGATGATTAAAGTTGAAATTTATATTCCTAAATTGTTTAAAGGCTTACTAATTAGAGAAGTCACCTGCAGATGTGGCTATCATATTGGATTATGTCTTTCCTAAGATGCAATAATTCTCCTTTGCTTATAACGTTACATTTAAACTCCCTAGTTCAATATCACAGATACTCCTTTTCTACAAGGTTCCTACTTTCCTTGGTGAACTTCTCTCATACAACTCCCACACTCAGTTCTGTTCTTCTTGACATAAGAATTTCATTATACCATTCCCTGTGATGTCTTCCCTGAGTTCTTCTAGTAAATCTTAGTCTTTTCCCTCAATTTAGGTCCTATGCTAATAATTGTACATACTTTTCTAGCATTTACTTAGGCTAATTGCAAATATATATCTGTAAATTCATCTCAACTTGATATTAAAGCATCTGTTCTTAATTTTTTTTATCATTAGTGCTTAAGATAGGATATACTTGACATACCAGCAACATTACATTGGTGACAATTTATTATGCAGCCAAAGATAAAACATTAGTATGTAAAGAAGCCCTTAAATCTCACCAAAGAAAGTACAGTGATGTGACTTGTTAATGAAAGTTATGCAGTGTCATGCTATGCTTAACTTAATTTTCTTTGCTTATGTACACATTTGTTCAATTTTAGATATATTTACAAATATATAAACTAATTTTCCTGTTACCTTGTAAGGACATTTTAAAATATTTTAACTATAGCTCATGTGTTTATAAAATATACATACATAGCCGAACATGGTGGCACACGCTTGTAATCCCAGCATTCGGGAGGCTGAGACCGGAGGATATGGGTTCGCGGCCAGCCTCATCCCTAGTGAGGCCCTCCGCAACTTAGTGAGACTCGGTTTCAAAATAAAAAGAATAAAAAATAGGGCGGGGGGTATAGCTCTGAGGTAGAATGCCCCTGAGTTCAATCCCCAGTATCGCAAAAAAAAAAAAATATATATATATATATATAATATATATGTATGTATATATACATACATAAATGCATATATGCATATACATACAAATATGGGATGTGTTTAATGTATGTATGTGACACATTATATATATATATATATATATATATATATATATATATATGTAATCTATGTGTATATGTGTATAGGGTAGGGTAGATTATAATGTTGGACACAATTATTTGTCTCCTTCCATCAAAAAGTGGAATCTTCTGCTCCACTTGGATCTTCTCTGGTCTTTTGACTTTCTTTTACAAGCCAGAAGGATAGTAGCAAGCAAGATAGATGTAAGCATAGATTTGGAAAGCATTTTTACTTTAAAATTTGCTCACTTGCTGGAGATTATTCTACTATCATATGAAGACATCTGAGCTAACCTACTGGAAGATGAAACCACACAGAAAAGAATCAAGTTGAAGTATCTGAGCCTGCAGACAGCAACTGGGCTGTTGATTTCTGTGGTATTATGAAGTCATCCTAAATGATTTAACCTGCCATGCCACCAATTAGCTGCCAAGTTCAGCCAAGTCAGTGCAACAAAGGATCCATGAAGGTCCCACAGAACTACAAACTCCATAACTGGCTGCTACTTAACTTCTATTTCTTAGAGAATTTTGTTACATATCATAGTCTAAAATAGTATTTGGCTATCATTAAAGTTGACTGTGACTAGGAAATTGAATTTATAATGAACACATATCTTAATTTAAGAGAATTTAAGCATGATCTTAATTGTACAAAGTGTGTTTACGTCCCTGATGTTTGTGAAAACATGGATTTTCTACTTCTTTATAAAATAGGCTATGGAATTTGGTGAGTGGACATATAATCGAGAGTTCAGGGAATTCCATAGAGGATAGCAGTAAGACTGGATGCGGACGAATGCAAGTCTACAAACAATAACATCCAGAAAACAAGCTTTAGCAAATAGAGTGGAGGAGAGTAATGAGGGCCAATGGATCGCCTCAGTAGTGCTTCACGTTCATTATAAAGGTGTTCCCTCTGATGAAAGGAGCTTGATACAATACATAAATAAAATACCTCAATTGGGAAAAAATGGTTTGAATTTTGTAACTGGCCAACGACAATCACTTTCTTGTATAAAAATAAAATTAAAAATCCAAGATTCCTATCCACAAGTAATAACACATTTAGATCAATTAAAATATTACAATAAACTTCTCCTTCACTTATGTTACAAACATCTGAATTTTTCCTTAAAATGGGAAGAGATTCCAAGCTAAGAATGTGGCCTGTATATACATATAAACAAGGGAGAAAATAACATAAATTTACTTAATATCTATTCTGAGATATTTGTTTTTTTCTCATATTATTTGTCTCAAATCGTAACTGCTGAGCTAGAAAGATGAGGTGTAAGATGAGATACCAGCTTCAGAGAATATTCCAATTCTGAAGAAAGGTGATGTGTTTACTTCTGCTAGGCCTTGCTTAAACACATTAAATATGAAGCATTAAGTCTCAAGGTTTCATCCCAATCCCTGCATCATGAATCTGAGACAGAGAAAGGTCTCATGGTCACTAGATAATAAGTGGTAGACTAAAGACTATATTCCTGGCAATCTGTTCTATTTATAACAATGCTAAAATTTTCTTTCTGCATGAAGATACTTGACTGGGATTATTTATTTAGAGTTGAATAGTAGGTATGCTCAAAGAATAATTACTTGATTCCTTAAATCTATAGATGATAGAAACAGAAACAAATATAGGTTTTAGTAGTTCATTATGATGGTCTTTGGTAATTTGAAAAAAGCAAGTCAAAAAGTTAAAAATTAATCAAAAATTAGAAATGTATCCACTTGTTTTCCTAGTTTTTGAAGACAGCAGACAAAACATGTCCCACATCTATACGGTGTGATTCTTATTATGCCCACCAGGTGATAAAGGCACCGATATCCCTGGTTTTGTATCTCTATTTTATTCATAAGGAATTAAAGCTGAGAGGAGCTAATCATTTTTCTACATATCCCTTGTTGGTAAGCGGTTTTACTTACTACAGTTGCACTGTTCTTTTTCTTCTGTCATCTATGTTCTTAGCCTGGGAGCCAGTTAAAGAAGTCTTGATATAGTTAACTACCCGGAAAGTCTCAGGCACAACTCTATCTTCCTT
>PVLC010013540.1:0-41390 GCA_004027655.1 Graphiurus murinus | reverse complement strand
TCTCAAATACGGGGATTACAGGCATGTGCCACCATACCAGGTCTAATATATTCATACTCACAGTCCTTTCCCTTTGATTCCAAGTTGATCTTGCATCGTTGAAAAGAGAGCACACAATCTTTTCATTTTAAATAAACACTATGAAACTAATACATATGTGCAGTGATTGCCACCAAATATAATTTCTACAAGATAAAATTTCATTGACTCAGTTCTTAAAGTAAAAGGATAAATATTTTTATTTTGCAGCAGAAGAAAAATACCAATGGATTGCCCAAAATAAAAGAAATAATAAAATTAGCCTGGGGGACAATAAGTTAGCTGTAGCCTTGCTGTATATAGAATTAATTTCAGAAGATTCAGAAAAAGAACTTTAAATAGAGGATTATTTACATTATATATCATATTCCTATGTCTAAGTGAAAAAATTAACTTAAATCTTGGAACGAAAAACAATAAGAAACTAGTCTCCATTATTCTTGACGATCCTCTCTAAAATCACAGTGTTTTAGAGACTCATTTCTTCCAAAGATTTTATTGAAGAATCAGTCCCTGAATCTTCCAGGTTCAGGTGGCTCCTGTCTTCCTTGGTTTATGGCTGGAACACTCCAACCTCTTCTTTCACCTTCGTATGATGTTCTCTGCTTCTCTATTTCTTAAACTTCTACTTTTATGTCTTATAAGAACACCGTTCATTTGGTTTGATGCCCGTTGAAACTCATGTTGCTCTTATTTCAAAATCCTAGCTTAATTACATCTGAAAAGACTTTTTTTTTGAGTAAAGATACATTTAAAAGTTCCAGATAGAGGTATATTTTGAAGGACTAGCATTCAACCAAGAACATACAGATAAAGAGGAGTTATGTTAAAAATACAGAAAACTTCTAATGCTAAGCAAATGGGCACCAAGGTAAGACCTGAAGTTACAATAAATGCAATTGATCTTACCAGAGAACAGAGATCTGAGACAAAAACAGGATTTGTGGTTGTAAAATCATATGTACTATGAAAAAAAAAAAAAACCTGGAAGTGGGAAAAGGGAAAAACACAACAAAAGAAAAGAAAATACACAAATTGTCCTAGAAGTTTTTATTGGCCACACCAAATCATATGAAAGCAAATACATGGAGGAATGCAATTGAGAGAGAGAGAGAGAGAGAGAGAGAGAAAGAGAGAGTGCTTTCTCCTGGTTGTAGGACTTACTGCCATCTTTCATTGTGCTACTCAAGCTATCCCTTAACTCAATAATTAATTATGATAGGGCATATTGATTTCATTTTGTGCTACTGGGGATTGAACCCAGAAACACTCTATCTTTGAGCTACACACCCAGGTCTTTTTTTTTTTTAAACAGCATCTCACTATGTTGCTGAGGATCTTGCTAAATTGTTTAGGCTGACCTCAAATGTCTAATCCTTCCTCTCAAATACTGGGATTACAGGACTGCACCACCACATCTGGCTTGTAGGAAAGATTGCTTTAAATAATGACAGCTAGGTTTGGTAGCACACACCTGTAACTCCAGTACTTGAGAGGCAGAAACAGGAGGATCTCAGGTTTAAGACCAGATTCAGCAATTTAGAGACTCTTAGTAACCTAGAGAAACACTGTTTCAAAACAGAAAATCAAAAGAGTTAAGTACTTAGTTCTGAAGGAGAATGTTCCTGGGTTCAATTCCCAGCATGCGTGCACGCGCGCGTACACACACACACACACACACACACACACACACACAAATACACCTTTATGATTAGGTTAATTTTACACTGATTAATGGAATGCTTTTAAACTATATTAAATAAGTGTCATTTAGCATAATGTAGTGTTTAATTATAATATAAACTATAAGTATTAGGAATGTAGGAATAAATCTGAAAGTTTTTGAATAACTTATAGGAGAAAATTGTAAGCACACAATTACTCAGTTTTCAAGTCTGTGTCTCACGTTGGTAACTTACTTAGTAGTTTTTTCAGTGCCACCTTGATATCTTTGTTCCTCAGAGTGTATATAATGGGATTGAAAGTTGGAGTAAAAATTGTGTAGAAAAGAGAAAGCAGTTTTCCCATCCCCTCAGATTGGTTTGGTTTGGGCTGTAAGTAAGTGATGCTTGCAGTTCCATAGAATAAGACCACAACCATCAGGTGGGAAGAGCAGGTGGAGAAGGCCTTAGCCCTCCCTCTGGCTGAGGACAGTCGCAGAATGTTGGAGATAATTTTGCCATAGGAGACAAGGATCAACAGAAACGGAACCATGACAAATGCCACCGCAACTACGTAGACTGCCATCTCGTTCACAAGCGTATCACCACAGGCAGCCTTGAGAAATGGCGGGATGTCACAAAAGAAGTGATTGATTCTGTGAGACCCACAAAAAGGCAAAGAGAAAATCTGGTATGTTTGTCCAATTTCCACTGGAACTCCACTGATCCAGGAGGCAGCCACCAGCTGCACGCAGACCCTGTGGTTCATAATCAAAGGATACTGCAGAGGGTTACAGATGGCCACATAGCGGTCATAGGCCATCACTGTCAGGAGGAGGCACTCTGTGCCCCCAAGCACAAGCACAAAAAACATCTGTGTAGCACAAGCCAACAAGGAAATGGTTCCTTTCTGTGTACAAAGGTCCATGAGCATTCTTGGGATAGTGGCTGTAACATAGCAGATTTCCAAGAAAGAAAAGTTGCTAAGGAAAAAATACATGGGGGTTTGGAGAGCAGGGTCAGTTTTTGATATTAGTATAATAACACTATTGCACATTAGGATAATGAAATATATGAATAAAAATACCCCAAAAAGAATCCACTGGAGATGGGGAATATCAGAAAACCCCAGGAGAACAAATTCCATCAATGTGGTGGTGTTTGATTTTTCTATCCTAAGTTCCCGGTCCATCTGGAGATATGGTAAATTCAACGGTTAATTAATTCTTGTTTCAAATAGTACTGTATCTTATGTTACCTGATATAGGTCCATGCATTTGCTTATATATTTTCACCATTATTCTGTTGCCGCCAGGTAAGATTTTAAACTTAACAGATCAATTTATATGTAATTAAAATCAATTCAGGAAATAATATAAAATGAAAATCAGTAGAATTTCTTAGAATAATAGAAGTATCTTAAGAAGTGTGCATTATTAGAGAATATTGTGGAAAATATTATTTTATTATTCCACTCTACTAAAGACCAGAAATATGTTAAATATTTTCACATTGTTTTCTTTAGATTTGGTATACATATTTTGTTTATTGAAAGTCATATTCTACCTTCCTCGGTTTGAAATTTTTTTTCCTTTCTTATTTTAGAATTTTATTGGTGTACTGATTTTCTTTAAATCCTAACCAAAATTAGTTTAATTCATCTTTCTAAAACTCCAAGGATAATCAACATTTTAAACACATTGTTTATTACTGAGGAAATAAATAGATGCATTATTTTTGCTCTAATTTTTGTTTATTATCTTTCTATTAACACCTTCTATGCAGTAGGCTTATTTACTCCTTTATTTATTCATGTACTTATTTTTATTGGAGTGGATACTGAGGATTGAACCTAGGGCATGCCCTAGGTTAGACGAAATAATTAGCTCATTTTCACTTAAAGTTTTCAATTTTATGCTTTTGTGTTTTAACTACATCCCCAGTCTTATTTTATTTATTTTTTATCTTATTTTATTTTACTTTATTTTGTTTTTATTTTGAAACAAGGTCTCTAAGTTGCTGAGCCTAGCCTCAGACCTGCAATTTTCCTGTCTCATTCACTGGAATTACAGGTATGTACTACCTTGTCTGGCTTATACAATGGTTTTAAAATAGTAATTTGGACTGAGGATGCCAGAATTCTTTGTAATTTCCTGGGTTTAATACCCAGCACCAAAAAAAAAAAAAATTAGTTACCCTTTAACTTAATGAATAAATACTGCCAATTCCATAGATTTTTAAAAAATGTTTCCCTTCTTATTGATGCAAGATTCTCTGTTGTCATACAGTTTTCTTGTAAACCAATGCAATCCCCTTTACTTTCCCTCACAATGTTACCTCAAACAGATACTGCTTTGAGTAAACCCAGCTGTGATTTACTTAGGCCACTTTGAGTGGCCAGAGCATAGGAAATGGAATAAAAATCAAAACAAAGCTCTTCATATTAGTATCATCCCTATGATCAATTTAGCAGGGTTTGACTATCCTCATTCAACTTTCTTAAACATATATTTGTATATGTTTCTACATTTTCAAATCTGTTACCTCTATATGCCTTCTAGCCCCATCAATTGATATATTTCCATTAAAATATTGATAAAGGTGATCAGATATTAAAGTTCCATATTTCTATTAGTACTGGTTTTCATGGTTATGTAAGTTATTATATTGTGAATTTCACTATAGTTATTTGATAGTCATCTAATTTTATTTCCTATGCCCTAGGTTAGACGAAATAATTAGCTCATTTTCATTTAAAGTTAGTTTTCAATTTTATGCTTTTGTGTTTTATTACTTGATTCTTGATCCTTGATTTTAGAATTATCCTTAAATAAAATATTATTAAAAGAAAATTATAAAAATACACCATACCTTTACAGATTTGCATGAAGCTATGTGGGAGTATTAGCACTTTTAACTTGTAAGGCTCTTCTTTTTCTGAGGAAATCACTATTATTCTCCAATATGCTTGCTCATTTCCAACATCCACTAGTCTTAAATAAGAATAGTCAGGATTACCCTGGGGATCACCTTCTCTTGTGTATCAATTTATTTCTAGGAGATAGCTTCTATTTGCCGATCATTCTGATTCATTTTCTTAAGCCTATGTCTTTTGAATAGACTCATCCTTCTCCCAAGCCCCACATTGACATAAGGCTCTCAGTGATGAGGGAGTCTGCTGGCAGTGAAATATCACTTCCTGGAATTAGATGAAACTTTTCAGCAATTGCATGTAAAGTCTTTAGTAAGTGATGCGGAATCTCCCTCCTTACTTTTCCCATATTTGTCCAGATCCAGATCATTCAGACCTCTAGAAAAATGTCCATTTGTCTTATATATATAATAAGGAAATATATATATATAGGCAAATTCAGATATATTATATATATTGACAAGACAATATACATGATGACAAAATATAGTATAAAAATATAGTACATAATATAAAATAAAAAAGTGCATTTGTGTCATTATATATATTATACATAATATACAGATATTATATTATATGTATAATATCTGTATATTATATATATTATGTATACTATATATTATTTATGATATATATAATGACAAATATGATATATATATCATATTTATAATGACAATATATATAATGACAAAATATGATATAAAATATAGTATATAATATAAAATTTCAACCCTCTTTTATATGCATATATATGGATATATATATTTGCATATGAAGTATGATAAGATTTATTTTACATATATATTTATTAATTTTTATTAGTGCATTGATTTTTGTCCCTTTAGAAAGTTATCCAGAGCCGGGTGTGGTAGCGCACGCTTGTAATCCCAGCATTTGGGAGGCTGAGACCGGAGGATCCGGGTTCGCAGCCAGCCTCAGCTACCTAGTGAGGCACTCCGAAACTTAGTGAGACTCGGTTTCAAAATAAAGAATAAAAAATGGGGCTGGGGGTGTAGCTCAGAGGTAGAATGCCCCTGAGTTCAATCCCCGGTACCGCAAAAAAAAAAAAAAAAAGAAAGTTATCCAGGAAATTAGAGCAGATATTTTGAAATTACTAGAGAAGGGCATAGGACAAATATTCCAACATAAAGACACAAGAAACTTCCTCAGTAGGACCTTCAAAGCTCAGGAAATTAAAACAAGAATTAACAAGTGGGATGGCATTACACTAAAAAGTTTCTGCTCATTCAAGGAAACTACAAAGTGCCTAGAGAGAAAGCCTACAGAATGGAAGAATATCTTTGCCAGTTACTGCTCTAATAGATGACTAATAATTGGAATATACAAACCATTTAAAAATTTAGCACTAAAAATACAAATAAACCAATCAAAAATGGGCAATTGAACTAACTAGATACTTAACAAAAGAAATACAAATGGCCAATAAATATATGAAAAAAAAATGTCAGTGTCATTAGCAATCAGGGAGATGCAAATAACAACTACATTGGTATTCCTTCTAATCTTGATTTGTGGAAATCATAAAAAAGTCAAACAACAATAAATGCTGGTAAGGGTGTATGGAAATAGGAACTCTTATACACTGTTAGTGGGTTTGAAAATTAGTGCAGCCACTATGGAGATCAGTGTGGAGATTCTTCAGAAAATTGGGAATGGATCCATCATATGATCCAGTATACCACTAATGCATATCAAACTCTATTGACCTTTCTATTCATTATTTGCCTATATTAAAGTTTCCATTTGTGTTATTTGTCTTCCACTTCAAAACTCCTATTGTATTTCTTATTTTTATATCTTCTGCTGATATACTGTTTCACTTTAGTTAATGCAATGTTATTTTTTTCTTGACAAATTTTACCTTTGTTTTGTATAATAATAACACTATATAAATCATTCTAGATTCAGTTTATTTTTTTCTTCTGCCTTCAAATGATGTGGTCCCAATCAATCCTTAATGAAAAATATGCATTAATCAAATATTTCTTTGTCAGAATATATTGTAAACTATATAAAAAAGTTACAATTTTTGAAATTATATCTTTCTTATGTACTGAATACTTTCCTACAAGATTTGTAAGTAACCGATATGAACAAATCACTGTTTACTGTAGTATCTCACATTGAATCTACTCTAATCATATGTACATACTTAAACACACTCACAGACACAAGGTTATATTTAACCAGTACATTTTTTCACATGTTTTATAATAATATTTGAGTTATCATCTTCTTATCTGTCAGAATATTCTTTTTACATGTACCAATTGTATATTACGTATCTACAAATTTCTGGGTTAATGGAGGTCTCCAAATTATAACCTATGAGCCAGATTCATGTAGTCAAAAATTTTTTCTCATACTAAGTCCATGGATAAATATATACATTACCATTAATAAGTTTCATTGTGTTATGCTTAATATTCAAAGTTATAAACCCCTTAGAATTATTTTAGTTAAATTATAAAAAGTGTGGATAAAGTTTCCTATATTTAACACAATTACATCCATTTCAGAATGGGATGTTTATCAAATGGGACAATTTATTAAAAGACTAGCTTTTTTACTCTATACTGTAGTACTAGTCTTTTACATATGGAAATATGTCCATGTTCTTTCTTCTTTATAGCTTAGTAAAATCAAGTGCTAAGACAGATTATCCAGTTTTAGAAAGTGACGCATTGTATGTTTTCTCTTATATGTGGAAGTCAGAGATAAAATGGGAAACAAAAGGGATTTTAGATAAATGAGGGAGGACAGATTCCAGTAAAATAGTGAAAAAAAATTCAGGGAAGGAGGTGGGGGGGAGATTTAATGAAAGAAATGGTTCAAATAATGTTATATTCATATGCAAAAATATCAGTATTTACCTCAATAACATATACTGGGAGGAGAAGGGAGTGAGATGGGGTCTGCCAGAAAGCATACCAAGTGCTGTGTGTATGTATGTTTTGTTTCTTTCTCTCTGAACTTCATTTTGATGTACAATTACAAGAAACTAATAAAAATATATTAAAATGTGTCCATGTGATGGAGGTGTCCACATGTTTGTCTCTGTGTTAGATGTCATTGGTCCATTTATCAGTTGTGGAATTGGATCCCATTGTTTGAATTTATATAGCATCATAGTAAGTTTTGTTCACTAGCATAGGTCATCTCACTTTACTTTTCTTAAAGTTCACTGTGGCTTTAATTGGTTATTTTCATTTTCACAACAATTAGAGAAACAAATTATTTCTCAGAAAATTGACTCTCAAGTCACTTATGCAGGGGGCCAGCCCTCAAAGCAACAGAGTCGGGGGATCCCTCAGTAGGTGAGGATTGAGACGAGGTTGGTGAGAGTATGCTTACACCCAATGTAGTGTTCAAGATACATCGGTTTATTCCATGTCACCACTGTTTCTTATACTCTTTTACAACAAGGTATACAGAACAGGAATTTTTACTGTCTTGTTTTTTCCTAAAGTTGAGTGGGTACATCTTTTAGTAGAAAAGCTATTTCCCATAGTATTTGCTAACAGGAAAACAGCAAAAGTTTACAGAATACAAAGTATAAATGAAAATTCTTTTAGTATGAGAGCAGTGTTAAAGGTTAACAGCAGGGAGGAGACTCTATTCATTAGATTACATCTTTACTATTTGCTCAGGCAGCAAGAAGGTAGTTAATAAGTGTAGGCAAAGAGGCAAGGTGGACGAACTCTCTGTTTTAAAGCTTTCTTTACTTAGAGATAAAATAGTAGACCTAAGTTCCTTTGATCTATAGCTAAGCTACAAAGTTCAGCTGCTGATATTTGTTGAGAGTTAATGAATGTCAATTCATTAACTAAGACAAGCCGAGGCATTGTTCCTTTCAGCTACCCACTGATGACTCACAATCTGCTTAGCCATCCTGTGTCTCTTAGGAAATTTTTAATGTGAAAGGAATCTGCATTGTTTTTAGTTGTGGACTTTGTGGTTACTTTTTAAGCACATGAGAAAAGCCATTGCAATAACTTAAAGGACATTCAACTTAATCATACCATTGTGCAGATGGAGTTGATTTATACCTGGCCTGGAAAACCTCCACCTTCATCTTTGGGGTTGCCTAGATTTACTTATGATAAGAATAGTGGACTTCATGATTCTCTGTAGTTTCTAGAGCAACTCCAGTGGCCCCAGGCACTTTCTACTTGTTGGTGGCCAATGGTCCTAATCCAGTTTGTCAGCCTGACTTAGTTACATGACCCAGAGCTAGTAGACACCACCTCTACTCCCCTTATAAGCCTTACAGCTCTCCAGACTTGCTGTGAAGTCCTTCTGACTGGGGAAAAAAGTGTATGAAGGACAAAAGGAATTATGAAAGTATCCTGATGCTGAGATTCACTCAGAGTTACCTGAATTTTTCCTTTATATCATTGAACCATATATCTTTCCTATTAATAAAACTTTATCTTTATGAGTAACCCAGTGTAGTCAAATAATCAAACTTCAGAAAACAATGCAAGTATTTGTTTTATTTCAGATTTAACATTGATAGCTATATAGATAGAAAATTTTAGAAAAAATGTAAAATTGTAATAATTTTAGGAGGTGTATTATTTCTTAAAAAAGTTATTTCTTTGATTCATTTGGCCATGTAAAATATGATGTTTTGGATTTTCATCAAAAATACTTTTTTTTTCCCAAAGTGGAAACACTAAAACAGAAACTAGTATTGATGGTAAATCATAAATCAGCTATGGCCTAGTAGGATAACTAATTCTGCATTATTCAAATAAAATCACTTTAATGAGAGGACTATTTACATGGCTTCCTATTTTCATAGGTGTCTTTTAAAAAATTACCCCAATTGGGTATTTAAAATGACACAAAATTTATCTATCTCAGTTGTGAGTGGTCAGTGTCCAAATTCACCATGTTAGTAGTCCCCACTTCCAAGGCTTTGATGGAGAATCAGTCCTTGGTTCTTCCAGCTTTGGGTGACTGCTGTCTTCCCTGGTTTGTGGCTGAATCACTCCAGTCATTGCCTCCACCTTCACCTGATTTTCTTCTCGCGTTTCTAGGTGTCCACTTTTTAAGTTTTTTCTCCTTCTGTCTCATATGCGGATACTGATGACTAGATTTATTCCTCTCCTAAACTATAGGAATCCAAGTTTAAATATTTACTTAATTATATTTGCAAATATCTTCTTTCAAATAAAGGAGTTGTTAAGTTTCTGAGTGTCTCACTAAATTGCTGAGACTGACCTCAAACCTATGATCCTTCTGTCTCAGCCTCCTGAGTACTGGGATTACAGGCATGATCTATCACACCTACTAAGGTTGAGATATATTTTGTCAGGCCAGGATTCAAGTCATTCTACATAGATATGAATAATGATATGTTGATAATTCTATACACTGCTAATATTAAATAATCAGAAAAATCAGAGCTATGATGGGAAGGACTGAGATTACTAGGGAACAATGAGAGGTAAGATAGTAGAGGAGTAACACACTCAGGATTTGTAGCCTTAAAAGGACAAAGAAAAAGATAAAAATAGAAAAATGGAAAATGACAAATTTAAAACAATCAAGATTCCCCCGCTTTCACCATCTTAGCTATTTTTGCTTTTTTTAAATTGTATAAATCCAAACACAGACATAGAGAATTGCAGAACATTCATCTGGAGAGATTAAAGAATGCATATCCCAGAAGGTGATGCTAATCCCGTATATGACACAGTTATTTTTCACTTTATGTTGAGGCAGTCTCCTAACTCAATAATTACCCATGGGAGGAAAGATTTTCTTCAAAATAGATCCTTGAAATTGAGTTAAGTTGTATTCAGATTACACAGAAGACCTTAACTAGACTCTATAAAACAAAGGTCCTTGGTATAATTTTGTCGTCATGATATTAATTATCATCATTTAAGAACATAAGAATAAAGATTAATGATTTTTGCTGTAATTATAAGACAAAGTGATAAGCAATTCACTTTGCTTGTCTGAGATTTCAAGTCTTTGCTCATGGTAATAACTTAGTTAGTAGTTTTCTCAGTGCCACCTTTATGTCTTTGTTCCTCAGAGTATATATAATGGGATTCATAGCTGGGGTCAAAATGGTGTAGAAAAGAGAGAGCAGTTTTCCCACTCCTTCAGATTGATTTGACTTGGGCTGTAAGTAAGTGATACTTGCTGTTCCATAGAATAAGCTTACAACCATCAGGTGAGAAGAGCAGGTAGAGAAAGCCTTGGCCCTCCCTTTAGCTGAGGACAGTTTCAGGATACTGGAGATAATTTTTCCATAGGAGACAATGATCAACAGTAGTGGAAGCAAAAGTAACACCACAGCAGTTGCATACACAGCCATCTTATTCACAAATGTGTCCCCACAGGCCACCCTGAGTACTGGTGGGATGTCACAGAAGAAGTGGTTAAGTCTGTTAGAGCCACAAAAAGGCAAAGAGAAAATCTGGTATGTCTGTCCAGTCACAACTGGGACCCCACTGATCCAGGAGGCCACCACCAGGTGCACGCAGACCCTGTGGTTCATGACCAAAGGATACTGCAGAGGGTTACAGATGGCCACATAGCGGTCATAGGCCATCACCGTCAGGAGTAGGCACTCTGTGCTCCCAAACATAAGCACAAAGCACATCTGTGTAGCACAGGCCAACAAGGAAATGGTTCCTTTCTGGGTACAAAGGTCCATGAGCATTCTTGGGATAGTGACTGTTACATAACAAACTTCCAAAAAGGAAAAATTGCTAAGGAATAAATACATGGGAGTTTGAAGAGCAGAATCAATGTTTGTTACTAGTATAATAATGCTATTGCACATCAGAATAGCCAAATATATGAATAAAAATATCCCAAAAAGAATCCACTGGAAATAGGGAATATCAGAAAACCCCAAGAGAATGAACTCCATCATGATAGTTTTATTTGAGTTTTCCTGTTCTAATTTTCTCTCCATCTGTTCCATCTGCAGGCACAGTAAATTCACGATGGTTAGTTAATTCACATTTTGTGCTACACTTGTCTTTTTATGTTACCTACTTTAGACGCATGAACATATTTATGTTATCAAATTATTTCCACCCCTACCTTGCCACTTCTACCAAATGAGATTTGAATATTCAGAATGATCCAATATGTAGTTAAAATGATTTCAAGAAATACAACTTGCTTTACTAGACTTAGCTGTAATTATACCAAGTATATTGAGAATTATGCATTTTCATTTAGATGATCACTTAATAATATTTAGAGCATATTTTGGAAAAATAATTCTTCATTGTTTCTTCCTTTTTGTATGTGTGTGGAACTATGGATTAAACCCAGGACTGTTCTATCTCTGAGTTACAGCCCCAGCCCTATTTCTTGAAATAAGGTCTCATTAAGTTACTGGTCTCTGGTCTCGAAAGATCTTCCTGTCTCACCTCTCATTGTTTCATCTTTAAGAGCAGAATTATGTTATAAGCTTTATATATTGTTTTGTTTGAGCTTTTCAAAGCTTTTCTCTTGAATCTTTTCTTTCTTTTTTTCAAACTGTGTTTTAAGTCCTCTCTTTTATATTTAGGAGAACAAATTTTCATAAATTAATTCTTATAAATTAGATATATTATTATTTTTCTACTTGCATCTCTCACCACAAAATATGAAAATCATTAATCACAGCATAGTTTTCCTTAACTTTTCCTATTAACAATTACTATCCAGTATATCAAAACTATGAATTGACCTTTAAATCAATAAATATGATCAATTATTCACAATATTTTATATCCATTCTTATCCTTGTGAGCTTCTCCTTTGCCATATAATTTTCTTTTAATGGAATGCTGCTTTCTTTCTGTATTTTCCCTTCATAATGTTATAAATATGCACCTTTGATTAAACCCAACTAGGGTTTACTCAGACCATGCCAGTGACCAGAGCATATGACTGGAATAATAAACAAAACAAAGCTCTTCCTATTAGAAATCATGCGAAGAACACATGCTAGACAACTCCCATGGCACTTTGCTAATCCTTATTCACCAAGTTCTCCAAACAAATATTTACATATTTCCCATCTCCTTAAAACTATTACAGTTCTTTTCCTACTAACTACATCAGTTGATTTGAATTAATATATTGATAAAAAGTGATCAGAAAGTATTCTCTCGTTTCTTATTTCTCTTAGTTCTAGTTGAAATGAACAATTTTACTGTTAATCCATTACCATTATTTAACACATCTTATTTTATTTAATTTTAGAATTAGATAAGTTAAGAGATACACAATTTATAGTAGGTAATGAGCTCATTTTCAAAAAGGAACTCAGAATTCCATGCCTTTCTGCTTTATCTCTTCAATCTTGATCCTCAAATTTAGAGCTACTTTTAAACAAAATAATTTTAGTGGCACAATTACATCTCACCTTTGTAGATTTGCATGAAGTGGTCTATGAGTTTGTGATTTTTAACATGCAAACACTTTAAGCTCTTATTTTACTCACAAAATCACTCAATTTCTACGATGTTTTTGCTTACTTGGAACATTGACTGCTCTTAAATAGGGATAATGCTCACCCTGGGGACCATTTTCTCTCATGTATTAATTTAGTTCCTATTAGATTGCTTCTTTATCTAATCAGTTTCTAATGAGAAATGCAAATCACTCAAATTTGTGTTCCTCTTTCCTTTTCTGTCATTTTCTTTGGCCAATTTTGTGTTTCTCACCCTGAAATATATATATATATTTAAATTATCTTATATAAACTTTTATTGGTGCACAGTAATTATGAATCTCAATGAGTTTCAAAGTAATAGTAAACATACATTCACACAGCACTTGGTATATTTCCTTCCGGGTCCCACACTGTTCCCTCCCCTTCCCTGTACGTATTATCTAGACTGATATTTGTAATTTCTGATGAGGTTTCCTTGATACAGATTGAAATGTAAAAGTATTTTGATTTTTCTTTCAAAAAAAGGGCAAACTACTACTGTTCAACAAGTACTTAACAGAATATAAAAAATTATATATATGATGACTGGAAGAATACATAATTTATCCCAGATGACCCAAGTCCTAATAAAATTGCTTTAATAAAGGATTGGTGGATGGAATATTAGATTCCTAGGGCCACAATAGCACATTACCACGAATTATATAGCTTAATGCATCAGGAATTTATTCTCACAGTTCTGGAAGCCAGTTTCTAAGAGAAAATAATCTCAGGCTTCTTTTGGCTTTTTCTGACTTCTGATATTCCTTGTCTTACAGCTCCCAACCTCTATCTCTGCTTCCATCTTCATGTGACTTTGTGTTCTGTGCCTTTGAATCTTTTGTATATACATCCCCTGTATATCTGCCACTTATAAGAATATTTGCCACTGGGTTTAGGTCCAAGTATAATTCAAGATAACTCTTTTTTCAAAGCCCTTAATTTGTTATATCTGCAAATACTCTTTTAATATTAGACCATATTTGCAGGTTCCAGGTAGACATACCTTTTAAGTGTATATAATTAAACATGCAATACATTGATATGGATTGATTATGGAGGAAAATAGATACTTGATATAGTAGATAATTACCAAAGCAAGACCTGAAACTATAAGGGGAGACAAGAAAAGATTTCAGAAAATAGTGAGGTCATGATAATAGAGGAGGCAGCAGTCATCAGGATTGTAGTCTTAAAGAAACACGGATTAGTCAAGATATAGAAGCCAAGAAACAATTCAGATTAAACCTCAAGTTTTCCCTACTTCTACCATCTTACCTATAACTAGTTTTCCTAATTGGCTTAATTCAATTACAGTATCTGAGAAGGTCAGAAAAACACATATGAAAGAATCTGAAAAAAATAAACTAACACAGAACAAGATCCTGGTAAAAATAAAACAAAACAAACAACAATTCTACAATGTACTCTGTGATCTTCCATTGTCTCTTTCAGGGTAATCTCAGTTCACTAGCTCACCATGAGAGGAAAGATTGATATTCAAAATTAGATTAGTTTAATTGATTTAAGTTTTGCTTTACTTCTATGAAATAAGGATCTTTCCATAATGTGATGTTATCATACAGATAATCATAAATATTTAGGAACTTAGGAGGAAAATGAATTGTCTTTCTCCATGACAAGCAATTAAAGATATTGATGTGTTTTCAAGGCTTTTACTCTTGTCTACTACTTAGGTAATAATTTCCTCAATGTTATCATGATGCCTTTGATCCTCAGACTATGTATAATATTTAATATTGGGAGGGTGATATAGAAAAGAAAGCTCAGCCCAGTGTGGCGGTGCATGATTGTAATCCCAGTACTTGGGAGGCTGAGACAGGAGGATTG
Organism: Graphiurus murinus; assembly: GCA_004027655.1. Classification (NCBI taxonomy): domain Eukaryota; kingdom Metazoa; phylum Chordata; class Mammalia; order Rodentia; family Gliridae; genus Graphiurus; species Graphiurus murinus. The sequence goes on along the minus strand of PVLC010013540.1, from coordinate 26,425 downwards.
CAGGTTCGAGGTCAGTCTCTGCTACTTAGTGAGGTCCTCTGCAACTTAGTGAGACTCTGCTTCAAAGTAAAGAATAAAAAATAGGGCCGGGGTGGAGCTCAGGAGTAGAATGCCTCTGGGTTCAATCCCCATTAGTGGAAAAAAAGCTTGGTTTTTCCATTATTTGTAATTGATTAATTTGGATGTAAATAACCAATAATAGGTGCTGCATAGAATTAAACTACTGCTATCACATGAGAAGCACAAATAGAGATATCTTTTCCCTTCTTTCTGGTTGATGACAATTTCAAGATATTGGAGATCATTTTGCCTTAATTTTGACTCTATAGACCACCCTTTTCCTAAAGGTGTTCTTATAAGCAAAGTTGAGGACTGGTGGTATGGCAAGAAGAAGAAATCAATTCTGGTCCACCCAGGAAAGGGCCAAGAGAAAATCTTGCAAGAATGTCTATTTGCAACTGGAATTCTTCAGCTCGGGGACACAGGCACCAGACGCAAGTAGATCCTGTGGTTGATGAGTATAGGATAGCATAGAGGGTTACAAATGGTCACGTGATACTCACAGGCCATCACAAACTAGAGGAGGCATTCCGTCTCTAAGCATGACAAAATCCACGCGTGTAGCACAGGCAAACAAAAAATACTTTTCTTTCTGGACACAAAAGTTCATGGTCATTCTGTGAATGAGGCCCATATGTAATAGATTTCCAAAGAGGAAAAAAAAATGCATGGGGTCTGTATCCAGCAGGGTGAATGTTAGCTATCAATACTATGGTGCTATTGGCCATCTTGATAATGAGATGAATAAAATATCATGAAAGGAACCCACTGGGGATTGGAAATATCAGAACATCCCAATTGAATAAATTCCATTCTCATAGTTATATTGGATTCCTCTGTTTTTGTTTTCCACCTGCAGATCTGAGAAATTTAAGATGACTAATTCATTCCCAATTCTGAGCCACATTTTTCTCCTTACCTACTGGAGCAAGTTCATGAATGAATATATACAATTATCATCACCATTACTTTCCTCTTTTTAATTATCATCACCATTACTTTCCTCTTTTTCTAGAAAATAAAATTTGAAATGTTAGCCATAACCTGATGCACAGTTAAAACCAATAGATGATAAATCCTGTTATATTTTATTAGTGTTGGATTTTGACAAGGCCAGAAATATCCAGACATGAAAACCACTTAACACCCAGAATGTACACTCTTAACCCCATCAGACCCACAGTTCTCACCCTACAACTTCAAATCACCTGGCATACCTTGATCAACATCTTGCCCAGGTAATCTCTGGCCTGTATCCACTCACCTATAACTAGGCCTGTTCTTTTTTAACACCCAGCCTACCTATCCAAAATCTGGCTGGCCCTCTCAATATCCAGTCAGTTAGCTCCATACCACAGGTTCAGCCCCTAAAGATTTACCTTGATTATTTACCAACTGCCAGCCCACTTGCTGAAGACCTAGTCTACCCACTGTACTTGGTATTATTGTGCAAGAATAATATTTAATTATTAAGCCCCTTTTATGAGTGGGATTATAAAGCAAACATTATCATCTAAGCAATTTGGGTTCATTACATATATGCAGAGTCCTACTTCAACTTCCTTCACATCAAAAATTTTCTCTTGAAGCTTTTAATTTTTATTCAAGGTGAGTTTTGAAATCTACTTACCTCTCAATTTCTCATATACACTCTATATAAGAAATATTTCTTATATATATTTCTATTTTTGTACCTATTTCACCACTTATATTTCAAATGAAGACATTAATCTCAGTATGTTGTCCAAAATCCTTTCTTATTAGTACTTCTATATACTTTATGACCCTTTCATTACTGCTTTTGTCCATCGCTCCATCCGTATCCATGACAGTCTATAAACCATTGTCATGTAATCTATACAGGACCAAATACACGTTCCTCTATTATCTTATTAACTGTAACTCATTACAACCAACCTTTGTTGCAGTCAATTATTATCTATGCTGGCCACATATGAATCTATAGCATATGAATCAGAGTGAAGAAAATCACAATATCACTGCACATTACTGTCCTCAAATATCAAGTAGTCAGCACTGCTTTGTAAGCACCATTATACTTCCTAATTATTGTACTATAGCTTTTCAAAACTAATCATTTAAGTATTACACCATGTATCATAAGTTATACCATTATTATTATTACTAGCAGCATTAGGACTACAATTTATATAAATTGAATTATAACATATTTATGAGTTTTAAATTTTTTATAATTTTGATAAATATATATAATTTTAAAACCATTGTCAATATAAAGATTCAAAACATTCACAGCATCATCAAGAATTTTTTTTAGTGTTTAATCAAGGGCTGAAAGATGGGTGTTAAAATCTCCTACCATGATTGTGAAATGGTGAATGAACCAATTTTTGTTTTTTATTTTACCTTTGTACTTTGGAACTACAGTTTTAGATGTATACAAATTTATAATACTATACATTTGGTGGGGGGATAATGGAGATTAAACCCAGGGTCATTTCACCTCCAAGTTACACTCTTCAACCTTGTTTATTTGTTTGTTTGTTTTTAAGACAGGGTCTCACTAAATTGTTAAGCCTGGCCTTGAACCTGCAATCCTTCTGTCTCAACTTACCAAGTACTGCAACTACAGGCATGTGCCACCATGTCCAGCTGATGTTCTAAAGAATTAACCCCTTTATCTCTGAAAATATCTGCTTAGATTTGGGGATATATTTCATTTTAATGTCTGCTTTTTTATATTACTATTGTTACCCCAGCTGCTTCTGCTTACTGTTTGGATAAAAAATTGTTTCCTATTTATTTACTTTTAATTTACCTTTATCTTTTAGTTTTGTTTCTCATATGAACAGCACATATTTAAATCTTGTTTTGTGCTCTATTCTCTGCTTTTTAATTTCCATATTTAATTGTCATTCACTGTAGTCAATGATGTGTTTTATTTATAATAATTTTTCAATATTTTAAAAAATATTTTCTATGTTGTTAATCCATTATTTCTCCTTTGCTTCTTTGAATTATTTTAATTTTTATAAATTCAATTTCTTTTTTATCTATTGGATGTGAGTAATTCTTTTAGAGTATAGACTATACACTTTTAATACTACACAATTTATTTGAGTAAATCATATACCTCTTTAAATATTTGGAAGCCATATTGATTCATTCAATAACTCACATCATCTTTTTTGCAATAATCTACATAAAGATTACATTTGCACACATTACAAGCCAAAAGAAAAGTTTTAATTAATTTAAAGAAGGATCTATTAGTCAATCTTTAACCAAGCGTTTAGAAAGTTTTCTTCTTTTTACTCCTTGCTAATGATGAGCATTTCCTCTGATACATAACATCAACTTGAATTACTATTCTTATTACTATTATTATTTACCATTCTCTATAGATGAGACATGTTGTAATGGATTATCTTAGCTTTTATTGCTGAAAATACATGCAATTTAACTTTAATTTTTTTTTTTGAAAACATCAATGTATAATTGAAACATAGTAAAGAATACTTAGGTAAGTTTATAATTTGATCTTTTGCCTACTTATATGACAGTGGTCATCCTCTTAAAGAAAATTGTGAACTTATCCATAACTCCCAGACATTTTCTCATGCACCCTCCCCTGTTAAAAAGAAAAAAGAAACTGAAATTTAACTCCTTTGTGGCAAAGAGCACATTCTCTAATATTTTTTAGGCATTAAGACCTTTGTTTATGCTATAGTTTTTGGTCTTTTTTAGTGAATGTTTTACTTAAAACATATGCTTATGCTGTCCAGTTGAGTATTGTAGATTGATAAAAGATAGTAAAATATTTTTTACCCAATCTTTCAATATCTAACACTAAGTATACTTTTTACCTTTGTATTATCATTAATGATCTTTTAAATTTTAATCAATTGTGCAGCACAGTGCCTTTATTTCAAGCTAGCTAAATTTAATTTAAAAAGTTTAGAAATTAAAGGAATTTAAAAATTATTAAAAATTCCATTTTTTATCCACTGGATTTTTAGGGCTTTCCTTAAAATCAATTCAAATTCCCAAATAGATACTAGCAGGTTTGAAAACTTTAAGAATAATGTATAGTTTTAAAGCATAAAAAATATTGCGAATAGGTTGATACTCTAAAAACTCTTAAAACAACATACTATAAGTTTATATTAAGTTTTATTTCATTGTTTTATGGTTTATATATGAACTGTGGTTGCTTCCCATGTGTTCTTTAAACTAAGACCAGGACACACCTGGACATTTATTTCCTGAATAAAAAATAACCTTAAGTTGGTTTTAGGAAGTGCTTCCAGAGTCCATTCCAGATCAGCCAGAAGCTACCCTTTCAAGAATGAACATGTACAAAAATGCCCACTACTCCAGATGATGACCTTTTCATGTTACAAACTCAAGATCTCCCATGTAGAATGCCATAACTTCCACCAAAGTAACAAATACAACCTTTGAAGAAGCATAATGACTGTATAGGCCTGCACAAATTAACCCTAAAAATTCCCCTTCTCACCATCAATTCAATAAACAGCTTTTTTCTCCCTTTCTATGGATGCTTTTTCTATCAATCAATATAGGAAACAGATTTAAGTATACTGTCTGATTCCTTGACTGTCAACCTTTAATAAAAGCTCCTTATTCTAAGGTCTTCAATTTATTTTACTTCCATAGTTAAGTTTATTCCTAAATATTTTATTTTATTTATTAATTTTGGGGGGAATATCATAAGTGAAAATGTTTTCTGTATTTCTTTTTCAACGGATTTATGGTTGGCATACAGGAAAGCATCTCATTTTATAAGATTGATTTTGTATCCAGACACTTTGATAAATTTGTTGATCAGTTCTATAAGTCTTTTGGTTGAATTTGTTGGGTCTTCTAAGTATAGTATCATGCCATCTGCAAATAGGGACACTTTTAGCTCTTCCCTTCCTGTTTGTACTCATTTGACTTCCTTGTCTTATTGCTCTGGCTGGAGATTCAAGTGCTATATTTAAAAGAAATGGTGATAATGGACATCTTTGTCTGGTCCCCATTTTTAGTGGGAACTCTTGCAGTTTTTCTCCATTTAATATGATGTTGACTGTGGGCCTATTGTATATTGCCTTTATGATGTTGAGGTATGTTCCCTCTATTTCAATTCTTTGCAGTGCTTTTAGCATGAATGTGGTTTGGGTTTTATTGAATGTGTTTTTAGCATCTACTGAAATTATGTGATTTCTGTCTTTGGTTCTCTTTATGTGGTGAATTGCATGATTGTTTTTTGTATGTTGAACCAGCCTTGCATCTCTGGGATGAACCTGACTTAGTCATGGTGTATAATTTTCTTGATATGGTTTTGAATGTGTTTTTCTAGTATTTTGTTTAGCAGTTTTGTGCTAAGTTCATCAATGATATAGGACTATAGTTTTTTTTTTTTTTTTTTTGAGCTGTCTTTATTTGGCTTTGGCATTAATGTGATGTTGGCTTCATAGAATTTATGTGGGAGAGTCTGTTTTATTTCTATTTCATGAAATAGATTGAGGAGTATTGATATTAGCTTTTCTATAAATATTTTAAAAATTTAACTTGGAAAACCATCTGATCCTGGGCTTTTGTTTGATCATAAGCTCCTTATTACTCTTTCAATACCTGTGATTGTTATTGGTCAGTTTAAGTTTTCTGTATCTTCTTGACTCAATTTTGGAAGGTTGTATGTGTCTAGAAATTTGTCAATTTCTTCTACATTTCCATTTTGTTGGAGTGTAGTTTTTCAAGGTAGTTTCTTGGATAGGTAGAATAAATATCATTAAAATTGCCTTTCTTCCAAAATGATCTACAGATTCAGTGTAGTACTCATTAAATTGTTGAGGTCATTCTTCACAGACATAGAAAAATCAGTCCTTAAATCCATTTGGAACAACAAAAAACCCAGAATAGCCAAAGTAGTTAGTTTTCAGCAACAAGAACACAGAGGAGGCATCACAATACCTGACTTCAAACTATACTACAAAGCCATAGTAATAAAAACAGCATGGTACTGGCAGAAAAACAGACACCTGAATCAATGGAGCAGAAGAGAAGACTCAGAAACAAATCCACACACATTCATCCTGTTGATTTTTGACAAGGGGACCAAACACATATACTGAAAAAAAAAAAATCCCCTTCAACAAATGGTCTTGGTAAAACTGGTTAACCATGTCTTCCCTATCTCCACTGGAATTCCAATGATCCAGGAAGCAACTACCAGCTGGAAGTGCACCTCGTGGTTCATGAGCAAAGGTTACTACAGAGGGTTACAAATGGCCACATAGCGGTCATAAGTCACCACTGCCAGAAGGAAGCACTCTGTGGTCCCAGTAAAACAAAACAGCACATTTGTGTTGCACAAGCCCAAAAAGAAATATTTCCTTTCTAGGTCCAAAGATCCATGTGCATTCTAAAAAGAGTGACAGACACACAACAGATTTCTAGAAAAGAAAAATTACTGATAAAAAAATGCATGGAGATTTGAAGAGTGAGCTCCACTCTTATTATTAGAATGATGACACCATTCCCTGAGAGAATAATCATATATATGACTGAGAATATTCCAAAGAGAAACCAGTGCAATTTGGGAATATCAAAAAAGCCCAAGAGAACAAACTCCATCACTGCATTGAGATTTGCCTCTAGAAATTTCAGTTTATTTTCTTCCTGGGGATTTATATAACTAAGCTAAATTTTTGTCTTTAATGATTGGATTAACATATGAATTTTGGTCTTCATACATTTTTTCAATATCTCTCTGGCACTTTATAGATTTGATATGAAACCAGGAACAATGAACTAATCTACAAAAAAAATTAAATGGCTACAAATGTGTTTGTAAAATTTGCATTCTATCAAACAGATTTGTATAGTTAAACACAGTTTCTTTGGGAGAAAGGGAAAAATCTGCAAGCTATCAGCTACCACTTCTTACCTTTATATATGCTATCTACTGTACTCTTTTTAGTTTTTATTAAAATTATTTTCTTATAACTTCAAAATATAACACTACTAATTAAACAAGTAGTTTATCTTTTAAATTAATATAATTTTTAACATTTCCATTTTTTGATTTTGGGTTTTTTTTTTTGTTGGTGTGTGTGTGTGTGTGTGTGTGTGTGTGTGTGTGTGTGTGTGTGAGATACTGGGAATTGAACATTGAACCCACAGGCATTCTACCTCTAAGCTACATGCCCAGCCCGATTTTATTTCTTATATGAAAATAGAATCTCACTAGGTTGCTAAGAGTCTCACTACTTGCTGAGGCTGTCTTTGTATCTGTGATCCTCCTGTCTTAGCCTCCCAAGTACTGGGATTACAGGCATGCACCACCATGCCTAGCTCATTTCATACTTTTGTAAGTCTGGAGTTTCTTCTTTTTGCCTTCACATTGACTTCTAAACAATATCCTTTCCTCTCTTCTGTGTATTTCATCAATGACTTTTGTTTGTACTTAGAAAATAAAAGTTTCAATCATAACATGAAAGAAAAACTGGGCTGAGAAATAAGATCTATGAACTAGAAGTTGGTATTAGCTATTTTACACTGCTGAGATAGGCCAGTGTACTTACCTGAATAATTGTCATTACTTAGGAAAGAATGATTAATACACTGATGTATAAAAATGTGAATGAAGTTCGTTAGTATTGTACTTAATATTATTAGAGCAAAGATCTGCAATAGCACTTAGCATAACTGAAAATTCCAACCCAATGAAGTAGCAGGCTAGTCATCTTTCATGAATCTTCTTCCAATCTGGCCTATGAACTCTAATATTGATCATCCTTCTGAGCTTCTGTGTGTCTACTTATACATCTCTTCTACATCACATTCTTTGATTCATTCTATAAAGAATATAACACAGGTTCTGCTCTACTATATCATTCCACTTATGACTGTAAAATGAATTTTAAAAAGAACTTATTGTAAGAATTGTTATTTTACATGAAGACAGAGAGGATAATTACAGGTACAATGATAATATAAGAACAAATAATCTTCAATATTCTATAATATGAAGTTCTAGTAATTTTCATTTACTTACTGAATTAAAAATATTTTACTATTAATAGAGGCAACTTTTTAAAATTATCTAATTTTAACTATATTGATCTACTTACATGAAATTGAATGTTTCCATTGAATAATTGAGGCAATAACTAATGTGGTCAGATATGTAGCACATTGCATTCATGTTTATGGCATTATTTGATTAAAGGTAACATAAACTGTAATAGGACATAGGCCAACAAACTGAACTCCATATTGTTTTCGGGGAACTCACAGTTTGGAAGAAATTAATGCTTCATGCTTTCACCTAATAGAAAGAAAATCAAAGGAGATCCTTCTCATAGAAATTCTTTCATTCACAAAGTCAACATTTCTTTGGTTATCAGCATAATGAAATATATTTATGCAATTAATTTGCATATAATGCATAATTCTTTCCTTTTAATTTTTAAATAGCTTAGTTAATTAAGTGAATATATTTTACACAACTGTTTTAGGAATTGTGTAGCATGCTTTCTCATCTTTAAGGGCTACTGCATTTTTTTTTTTTTTTTTTTGTAGAAGTAGGCATTTCCTGTTGCAAGAAAACTGTTGGGAAGACAAAAGCAATTCTATTTTATAGAAACTAATCTTACTCTATACAAATCATGATGTCCTTTCAAACATAATGAATGCCTCTGTATAAACAACAATGCATTTTGTTTCCCTCTCCACTTGCTTTTGTTTTTACATTGGAATCCTTTTCCATGCCTGTGTCCTACTTATCTCTACTGTGTCAGGAGAACACGTCTCCCAGGTTTGGTTCTTAACATTTTTCTTTAGCCATGAGGTGCCACTCCATCTCACTACACTTGTTGAAGTGCTAGGCCTGTCCTTCTAAATCTCTTCTTTCCACTGCCTGGGACAAAGCATCTGAGACCTACACTGACAAGAAGATGGGATTAGTCACTCACTAACAAAAAATGACTGTGTTTTCTTTCTACCTGTTTTTTTTTTTCTTTTCTTTGTTTTTTGTTTGATGTTTGATTTTTGTTCTTGTTGTTACTCTCAATGTTTCCTCTGCTTTCTACACTGGTTTCAGAGATTATACTCACCAGGTATCAATTTTCATGGGAACTTTAAACTAATTGATTATATGACATCTCTAGTTTTAGCCAATATGACTCTTCTTTAATCATGTTCTTCAAAAAATATAGAAATGAGAAAATGCACCATCTATAAATAAAATATATATGTTCATATATAAATAAAATATGTAGAAATTTCTTACTATGCAATGTATTGTATACATATTTTTCTTCCAATTTTTGCAAATTAAAAAAATTTATTGATAACTCATTTTAGTAAAATATATAAACTTCTATTCCTTTTATTTATTAATGGTTGATTTAATCATTTTATAGCTTTTATGTTATCTCTTACTCTGACTTTTATATTATAATTTTTATTAATATTTCAGTAAATATTTTAAGACTAGTAAATATAAATATGCATCTATGACGTATTAAATTTACCTAGTGCTAGAATCATACCACTTTAAAATTCCTTCTTTACAACTGAGGCTCAATAAAATTCTGTTGTGTATATTCATTTTCTGTGCTGGTACTTCATCCTTCATATCTCATATTACCCAATCCACATCTATACAAAATAATCTTACAAAAAGCTAATTCTATTTTCATATTTCACCCTATTCTTGTCATATATTTTACTTTCATCAATAAAATTTACCTCAACTCAACTATTCCATTATTTCTTGTTGTTGTGCAATACATGTATTATTCTTCATCTTTCAAACTTTGTTGAAGCATGGTTGGCAATTACAATTATATATGTTTCAGCATACAGTTTTATAGTTTTATATATTTATACATTGTGAAGTATTCACTCCAGCCAAATTGAAAAACATAACCATCACCTCATAAAGTTAACATTTTCATCTTGTTTGTGTGTGGAGGAGGGATATTTGTTTAAGTTCCACACTCTAAGCAAATTTCAAGTGTGCAGTACAATATTCATAACTATAGTCAACATGATGTATAATAGAACTCCAGAAAAAGTTCACCTTGCATAACTTAAACATTACACCCTTAACTAATATGTTCCCCTTTTTGCATCCCCTATCTCCTGTTACCCAGGGTACTACTCTCTATTGCCAGGTCTTTGACTCTTTTAGATTGCATACTAAGTGAGGTGATGTGGTATTTGCCTTTCTGCTTCTGCCTTTTTTTTTTCACCGAGCATAATATCCTCTAGTTTCATCCATGTTGTTGAAAATGGCCTCATTCCCTTCTTTTCCTCCTTTTGAAGGGATGAATTTCTCTTTCTTTTCCTTTCTCTTTAAAGTTAGAATAGAAACATTTATTTCAAAACTTGAGTGTACTGTTTTGTAAAAGAAAAATTCAAATATGTAAGGCATAACCAACCTATTACTGTTGGGAAATAAGTTAAAAACTTAAAATGAAATACTATTAGGTGTACTTGAATTAAATTTCATCACCATATGGATTAAACATTCACTGTAACTTTTTTCTATATGATTTCTTATTGCCCAGAGTCTAGTCTGGGCATTTAGACATAGTAATAGGAAAATATCTGTTAGAGAATACTCCTAATACCCAAGTGCTATTCACATTATCTATTATTCCATTGGCCGAAGCTAAATCACATGATTAAATCAAGAGTCAGTGTGTTATGGGAAAGTTAATAAAAAGGCACAGAAGAAGAAAGGATTTATTTGGGTCATTATTGTATGTGCAACATGATTTTAATGACTACACAATTATATAAATGTCTTGTATTTACATACTACATTTATTCTAAATATAGGCATTCGTTTTCCAATTTTATTTAGAAAAATAGTGCTGCAATAAACATCCTATTAAGTATTTATTATACACACATATATGTATATACCTCTCTCACATATATATTTATATATTCACACATTTATTTGTATAATTATTTAGCAATGACTGTAGAATCTGTCATGTTTTGTTTCTTTAATGAATGAAACAGATAAAATTATACTATGCCCATGTATGAAAGTATCATTTTGAAGCTCTCTAGTATGAATGGGGATGGGTGGGAAGTTTGGTAAGATCTGAAGGGAAACAAAACAAGATCTGTGTGTGTGTGTGTGTGTGTGTGTGTGTGTGTGTGTGTGTATGTGTGTGTGTGTATTTATGACTTTGAACCTCACTGTGACATATAAATACAATTTACCAATACAAGTATAAAAGTAAACATAAAATATAGAATTCATTAACATAGAATCTGAGAAAATATCAACTTAGAAAATACATCTCATTTAGTTACACACCTCTAGTCACCAATTTACAATGAGGAAGAAGGTTGATTTTTAAAAGAACAACATTGTAAAGCCGGGCGTGGTGGCGCACGCTTGTAATCTCAGCATTTGGGAGGCTGAGACCAGAGGATATGGGTTCGCGGCCAGCCTCAGCTACCTAGTGAGGCACTCTGCAACTTAGTGAGACCTGGTTTCAAAATAAAGAATAAAAAAAAATAGGGCTGGGGGGGGTATAGCTCGAAGGTAGAATGCCCCTGAGTTCAATCCCTAGTACCGCAAAAAAAAAAAAAAAAAGTACAACATTGTAAAATAATTGACACAATTGTCATATCTCTTAGATCACTGAATTCATTAAAATAAATTGTACAATTAGTTTATTTATAAATTGAGATAATATTGAATTAGATTCTCAGTAATGAACAAAATTTGACATATAAAAATAACTTACATTCCATTAATTTCTTCTCAATACTACCAATTTGGGAAAGAACTTTCTTAGTGCCACTGTAACATCTTTGTTGCGCAGACTGTATATCAAAGGATTGAACATTGGAGTCAAAATGGTGTATAAAAGAGAGAGCAGTTTGTCTGTCCCTTCGTATTGATTGGATTTGGTGTTTAAATAAGTGATACTGCCTGACCCATAAAACAAAAATACAACTATAAGATGGGAAGAGCAAGTGGAAAAGGCTTTCATCCTGCCCGTGTTTGATGGCAGCTTCTGAATGGTTAAGATAATTCTGCCGTAGGACCCAAGGATCAACATAAAGGGCACAGTGACAAACAATACAGCAAAGACATTGACCACCATCTCATTCACAAAGATGTCCCCACAGGCCAGCTTGAGCATCGGGGGAATGTCACAGAAGAAGTGGTTGATTTGGTTAGAGTCACAGAAGGGCAGAGAGAATATCTGAATTGTCTGCCCTACCTGGACTGGAAACCCAATGATCCAGGAGGCAACCACCAGCTGGACGCACACCTTGTGGTTCATGAGCAGCGGATACTGCAGAGGGTTACAAATGGCCACATAGCGGTCATAAGCCATCACCGCCAGAAGGAAGCACTCTGTGGCTCCCAGTATAAGAAAAAAGCACATTTGTGATGCACAGGCCCAAAAAGAAATATTTCCTTTCTGGGTCCAAAGATCCATGAGCATTCTAGGAAGAGTGACAGACACATAACAGATTTCTAGAAAAGAAAAATTACTGATAAAAAAATACATGGGAGTTTGAAGAGTGGGCTCCACTCTTGTTATTAGAATGATGACACCATTCCCCAAGAGAATAATCATATATATGACTAAGAATATTCCAAAGAGAAACCAGTGCAATTTGGGAATATCAGAGAAACCCAAGAGAATAAATTCCATTTTTGTAGTGAGATTCATTTCTTTGGTTTTCATTTTGTAATTTTACATTTCTTGACTACATTATCCCTCTTTTAAAATTACATCAGTACATGAGTTTTCATCTGTATCATTTCTTAGTTTTTTCCTGAGGCTTGCATGCTATGATCCTGGGGGTTTTGATGTGAAATGAAGAATAATGAATTTATCTGAATAAAAAGAAAATAAATGAGAAGAATATGATATTTTAAAATAAATTTATAATGTTATACTTGCATTGTAGTAATACCAATAACATCTATAGAGCTATATTTTTATTTTACCAAAATATTTAATGCACAGGAGCTTTGATTTCCATTCAAATTGTAATATCTTTTTTCTATCTACCCCTTTTTCCTTATTTTATAACCCAAGAATTTTTCTCTATTCAGAAAATCATCTCTATACAAATATTGTTTATCATTTAAGTTTCAAATATATCTTTGAAGTTTTTTGTGGGGGTTCCCTTTGATTTCTATGTAGAATCCCATCCTCTCACATCATAATATTCAAATAGGAGTTAGCTTTTCTTTCATTCATTATGGATGAAATAAGGTTCTGAACGCTTTCATAATTATGTGATTTTCTCAGTTATTAAATTGAATGTTTAGCCCGGCGTGATGGCGCACACTCGTAATCCCAGTACTTGGGAGGCTGAGACAGAAGGATCCGGGTTTGCAGCCAGCCTCAGCTACTTAGGCCCTCCGCAACTTAGTGAGACCCTGTTTCAAAATAAAGAATGAAAAATAGGGCTGGGGGTGTAGCTCAGAGGAAGAATGCCCCTGGGTTCTATCCCCAGTACTGCAAAAAAAAAAAAAAAAAAAAAAATTGAATGTGTAAGCAAGATCCTGAGGGCCAGCATTTTTTTTGCAGTACTTTTCCTAGTACCACCTCCCGTATGGTAATAAATATTGTAATCACACAGATGACTAAGAATACTCCAAAGAAAAACCAGTTATTAATATACAGGTTTAAGACATGTATTTAATTAAATATATTTTCTATTACCTAAACACATTCATATTTATCACTACTAGTTTAGAGTTCATGTGTCAATATTCATGTAACTCTTTCAACCATATAACATATATTTCCACCAATTGCTACCACTCTCTCCCCACAGCTCCTCCATAATACAACCAAACCCATTACTATAGCGAAATTTTCCATCTGGCCATGAGCTGGAACATCAGAGAAAAACACACTGAAGAAGGAGACATATCTCTTTGTTCTCAGACCTCATTTTGCAGGACCACAAACAGAATAAAGGCCAATAATTTTGCATAAAGATTCTTGTTAATCCTAATATTGTGCTCTATGTTCTACCAGTGTTTGACACATTTTGGGTAAATGGCATCTTCTCTCCTGTGATCTATCCTTTCTCATTCCACAGCACTGGTCATCCCTATTAACTGCTTATCCTACCTTATATTTTTTTAAATAAGAAGTAAGAAGCAATTCATAAAAATTTAATACCTTCTCATTAACCATTCCTCCTTTCAGCATCAAATTAATCTTTTCTTGTTTATTATCTTTCAGATTATTCAGATGAAGTTTTCCAACTGAAGCTTCCTCCAAAAGATCTTCATCCAGTTGTCCTACCAAAATCCATCCTTCCTCCACTGAACACTCATACTAATCCATTCCTTCCTCTCCCACCTATATGAGTTCCACCAAGCCACTATGATTTCTGTTGTACTAGTACTTACACTGTGGGATGGGGACTAGGTCAAAATCATTTTCACTTGTAGTAGTTAACCACTTCTGGTGCCACATTTCAAGCTCTCCAAAGTTTAATAAGCCTGAACTGGATAGTACACATCCATCATTGCTCCAAAAATTTCAAATATGCTGCTTCTCCTCATCTTCTTTCCTAAATCTTAGCTAAATCTTCTCTTTCACTTTCAGCATCCCTCTAGTAGCCTTACCCACAGGGATGCATTTCAAACAGAATTCCAAAATAAATATTTTAAATCTCTGATAAAAATACCCTCATGAGTTGTCCTTGTATTTAGAATAATATTCAAATATTTTTTTATTGACCACAACTACTTTATAATTTGGCTACTGGAAATCTTTTAAACTCAGCTGTTTACATCCTCCCCTCATTTGCATTTTGTCAGATATTCAGTTACATTTCAGGATCCAAAGAATGGAAAATGTAAGGGTATTTGTCCAGAGTGGTCTACACGTGATGATATCTTCTAACTATTTAGGACTTATCTCAAATATCACTTTATCAGAGTTTATTATAGAGGTTGTATTATTATAATTGAATTGCTTTACCATCACTTTACCATCAATATATGATTTTTAATCATATTTTATTCCTTTCCAGTTGAATTAAGTTGATAATATGCCTACTATTTACAATATACGAAAAAATGAGTTTCAAATATATATATATATATATATATATATATATATACATATATATATTTTTTTAATTCTGAAAGTAGGACATTGTTTTAATTAGGTAGTTTATTTTAACTTAATAAATTAACTTTGAGCATTTTCTATATATTAATAGTTATGAGTAATTTCTTTGTGTTTTATTTTCACATTGTTTCTTAAAATAGATTTTCATTATCCCTTCTGTGTATTTTATCAAAGACTTTTGTTTCTACTTAGTAAGTGAAGAATCTGTGTGAACAGAACCATGTCATGAAAGAAATACAGGGCTGGAAAACACGATTTGTGAACTGGACCTTAGTGTTTGCTATTTTACTCACCTAAGATAACCAAAATTACTTGTGCATATCCTATGTCACCCCCTTTTGGGGGGAAAATAATAAGCGAATAAGTGTTTAGGAATGTGGATCAATCACACAAGTACTTTACATATCGTTGTGAGAATAAAAAAAATCAAAAGTACCTAGAGAAAACTGAAAATCAAATAAATTGTCAAGCTGATTCACTTGCTTAAAAATTCTTCATCAGACTAGTCTATAGTCCAGTCTGTTCTATGAGATCTACTATCTTCCATTGATCAGAGCTCAGAGCTGCTATTCAAGTATATATATATATATATATATATATATATATATATATATGTATATACAATGCAATTATACATCATAATGAGGTTCATGTTGATATAGACATACATGCACACAGCAGTTGGTGTATTTCCTTCCAGAGTGCATCCTACTACCCACCACTCTTCCTACATATTAGTGACATTGTAGTGAAATCTTCATATATGGATATAGCATTATTTGAACTATTTCATTCATCCAAATATTTACATTTTTTTTGCCAATGACATTATATTACATAATCCATTTTATAGAGAATATTAACAAAATTTTGCTTTATTATGTTATTCCATGTGATTTTTGAATTAAACTAGAAGTAGAAATTACCATCAAAGCTATTTTCCATAAAGAAGCCACCTAAAGATAGTGAGAATGTAGACACAAAAGCATACATTTTCAATGTCAAAAATTACATTAGTTCTTATTTTTAGGTAAAAACTAGATATTATTGCTCAAAACCAAAGCCATTTGGCATGTTACTGTTTTTAATTCTAATAATATTTGGGCATCTTGCTCTTTTTTATGCCCAAACTAAATATCCCCATGGAAAAAATAAGTCAATATATAAAAAGTTTAGCAAATTTAGTCAGATATTTTGTCTAAGTCCTGACATATTTATGCTCTTATTTGATTGAAGTAGCACAAACAATAGTCAAGTAAGTTAAATCATTGTTTATAAGTGACATGATTATAATTATTAACAGATAAATTAGTTTATTGTATCCTTGAAACATATTAATTTAACTATTTAACCCAGAAAGTAGAATAAAAAAGATAAAACATAAGAACAATCAATAGTGAATGCATTTTAAGGCCGACAAATTCATAATTTTAGACGTTTGAAATTATTTATTGAAAGGTGATTCTCAAATTAATAGTCATGAAAGATATAAGATCAACATGTTAGAAATTTACCTTTTAATTTTGCAAAAGTAGCTTCTTTCTCATTGAAATTATTATATTTTAAAAAATTTTAGTAGATAATATCTATATCATTTTTAAAGAACTCTTTGTTTTTTAAAAAGCTAGTGTTTCTTTTAAAGAAAATGCTCACGTCTTCCAGTGGGAATACCATTTCTCCCTTGTCACATCTAGATTGCTAGCTAACTGCTTAAGTTTGCAATTAATTTTATGTATTTTTCAAAACAATTGCTTAATAGCAGACTAGATTTTTCTGCAGTCTCCCCATGGAATAAAATTTGGGGCACTGCTCTTTTCCCAAATATAATGAAAAACATACATGTCCTAGAAGAAACATTCTTAATTGTCTGATATTACCTGCAAGAAAATATTCACATTAATTTTCTATATAATATTTTACCTATCTCATTTTATTTTCTTTGTAGCTCTTATTATTTTCTTATCTTTGGGGGATACTAGTTTGCCATGTAGCAGTGGACATTTGTGGTTGTGGGGAATTGTTATACAGAAAGTGGCAATTCTATCTTAAACTAGGATTACATTATTCAATTTGTGGCGTTCTCTATGACAACATGGAAGCCAATAACAAAACTCAAATAGTTAATGAACCCTACACAAGTATGGTCTATAAAATGTTAAAGTGGTTCCTTCTTTTTGCAACATTAGATAATTTAATGTGTCTCAATTTTAATTCTTTTAATTGTACTTAATGGAGAGAGCCACAGTAAGCATGGACTTGAAGTTTCCAGCCTCCATTGATTTCTTTACTTACGATTATGTTTTGTTTTGACATCAGCATGGTATGTTTTCAGTGATGGAGTCATTTTTTTTAATGTCTGTCCTGCTCATCTTTGCTGTATTAGGAGAACACCTTTCCAAACTTTCATCCTTAGCACATTTATTTAAACACATGGTGATATTCTCGATTACTTCACTACATTTATATTCTAAGGTAATAGTTACTTTTCTTTTACTCTTTTCTCATTTTAATCTCACATGACAGAAGGGGTAAGAACAGTCTCTCTCAGGTTTCTTTTATAAGGCTTTTTTATAAGGAGGGGAGGAGATTTGATGAAGGAAAGAGTTCACATATATAATTTCATATATATATATATATATATATATATATATATATATATGAAATTATCAACACTAATATCAATAACATGTTGGAGAGGAGAAGGGAATGTGGTGAGATCTGGAGGAAACACATCCACTGCTTTGTGCATGTATGTTTCTTTTACTCTGAACCTCATTATGATGTACAATTATAATCCATCAATTAAAAAAAAACTAGCTAGCTGGGCTTGGTGTCACACACCTGTAATCCCAGTACTTGGGAGGCTGAGATAGGAGGATCACAGGTTCACAGCCAGCCTCAGCAACCTAGTGAGGTCCTCTCCAATTTAGTGAGATGCTGTTTTCAAATAAAAATATATATATGTAAGTAAAATAGGGCTGGGGGTGTAGCTCAGAGGGAGAATACACCTGGGCTCAGTACCCAGTCACACACACACACACACACACACACACACACACACACACTAAAAAAACAACAACTAATTCATCTGATTATAGATGTAGTACATTTTATTTTGTAATATTTAGAAAAGCAAAAATATATATTAAAATAATCGATAATTCCACTAGTGGTTAATATTTGAGTGTGTTTTAAAATATTTTACTGTGTCTGTATAATATTAAACAAAATTACAATAACTTAGAACATATTATTTAATAACCCACTTTTTATTCCCAGAAACCTGGTAAAAATCATCCTATGTTACTTTCTCCTGTGATGGAAGTGTTAATGGCTATATTCTGTTATCATTACATTATTGAATCTATTTTTAAAATATCTAGAACCAAGTTGGGCGTGGTGGCACACACCTGCAATCCCAGTACCTGGGAGGTAGAAATAGGAGGATCAAAGACTTGTGGCCAACCTCTACAACTTAGTGAGACAGTGTTTCAAAATAAAATAATAAAATGAGGCTGAGGGTGTAGCTTGGAGGTAGAATGCCCCTGGATCCAATACACACACATACACACACACACACACACACACACACACACACACACACACACAAATATTCAGACCCAAACCCCATTTCCACAACACCTACTTCAGATGAACAGGATTGCAGAGCACTGGCTCTCATCAGAGTTGCATTTGCTGATAAAAGCTGGCAACTTCCTGGCATGCAAAGCTTCAGAATTTGAGAGTACGTTTAACAACTCTTCATTTAGTTTGGTTTGATTTTCTTCCAATTTTATTACTAATTTGAAACACATTCTAGAACAGAGAGCATTATGTTTGGAGTCCAGGAAAGCAGTCAATGGCAGGAGGCCCCCAGAATTCCAGAAAAATAGATGAGTCAGCATCCTTTTACACCAAACTTATCCATGTCCTGCAGCAAATTTTTAACTACGAGTTTATATGAGACAGTTCAAATATTATGTGGAGAAAATAACTTAGTATAAAAAGGGAGGGAATAGTGAAACTGTCAAGAAGCTGCAAATAGACATATCTATAGATACATTTTTAAGCTTCTACACAGATGGTGCACTCTGGTAATCCCAGTGCTTGGGAAGCTAAGATAGAAGGATTTCAGGTTTGAGGATAGCATGCAGTAAATTAGTGAGACCCTGTTTCAAAATAAAAAATAAAATGGCTGTGAGTATAGCTCAGAGGTAGAAGCTCCCTAGCTTCCATCCCTAATTAAAAACACATACACACACACACACACACACACACACACACACACACACACACACACACACGTTTGGAAGATGAAGACAGGGAAATCACAGGTCTGAAGCTAGCCTCAGAACATAATGAGTCTCTCAGCAACTTAGTCATAGTGAGAGTCTGTTTTCAGATAAAAAAATATACATATGTCTGAGGGTGTGGCCCAGAGGTAGAAAGACTCTGGGTTCCATCCCCAGTACCACAAACAAACAACTACACTGTCCACATTCTTCTAGCAGAAGACATACTGCAGCTGATTCAGTCTTTTGCTTCTGTAGTGGTTTCCCAGACTTCTTACCCTACCCCCAAGGCCCTGAGGGCAAATGAGTATGTTTCAGGCATTTTGTATCCAGACAATTTGTGAATATGTTGATCAGTTCTATAAACTTTTTAATTGAGTTTCTTTGGTCTTCTAAGTATAATATCACATCACCTGCAAATAGAGATAGTTTTAGTTCTTCTTTTTGTATTTATACTCCTTTAATTTTTTTTTTCTCTTGCCTTATTGCTCTGGCTAGATTCTCAAGTACTATATTAAAAATGAGTAGCGATAGTGGACATCCTTGTCTTGTTCCTGTTTGTAAAGAAAGCACTTCCATTTCCCCCCATTCAAATGATGTTAATGTTTCATTTATCATACACTGTCTTTATGATGCCCTTATTTTTGTAGCATAATTCACAATATCCAAAATATGGAACCATCCTAAGGAGCCATCAACAAATGAATTGTTAAAGAAAATGGGTTATAAACATACAATGGAACTGTACTCAGCTATAAAGAAAACAATATATCATTTGCTTAAAAATGGATGGAACTGGAGAATATTATGCTAAGTGATATCAATCCATCTCAGGAAATCAAGGGTTGTATGTTTGCTCTCATTGGAAACAAAGAGGACTTCAGATAAATGAAGAGAAAGACCAGTAGAATAGTGGAAGGTCATATGGAAGGGAAATAGGTAAAGAGAAAGGAAGATTGAGGAAGCAAAGAGTTCAAATAATGCTATGTCCTGATATGAAGATATCACTACAAATCTCACTAACATGTATGAAGAAAGAGGAGGAGGATTGGATGGAAAATAGAGTGAAACACCCTATGTGCTATGTGCATATATACTGTATCATTCTGGGTTTCATTATGATGCATAATCTCAAAAAGTATCACATGGGGCATGCATGTGTGTGTGTGTGTGTGTGTGTGTGAGTTCACAAGATTTAGTGAAATAATTTTGATCAATTATTGTCATTGCCTACCATAGCCTTACATATAAATAAGTACTAATAAAA
Organism: Graphiurus murinus; assembly: GCA_004027655.1. NCBI lineage: Eukaryota > Metazoa > Chordata > Mammalia > Rodentia > Gliridae > Graphiurus > Graphiurus murinus. The sequence goes on along the minus strand of PVLC010013540.1, from coordinate 5,657 downwards.
CTTTCAATCAATGCTAATTGAATAAATTTGAGGCCCAAGATATTTCCAAAAATGGCATCATCTCAGAAAAAGTGTAGAGAAATTAAGGCTCCAGTTTAAGCAAAGCATAGCACCCTTTCTTTTATTTTCTCCAGTGCTAAGGATTGAACTCATGAAAGGTAAGCACATATTCTACCATTGAGATACCCCACTTTCTTTTATTGTTTCTTGGTAACCATTATTTTTGAAATACAAACCAACAAAAATAATCCATAATTGGATAACTAGAAAATATTATCAGCAATGTGCAAATAGCAACTAGAAATACAAATTGCAAATATTTCATTGGAACTAAAGTTTTCTGAAAATAATGTAATTGTTTACAATTTTTCTTATTCATGTTCTTTTGGGGAAAGAATACTGAAAGAAGTTTGAAGACAGTTACTGACTTCAAGATTAACTATAAAGCTACATTATTAAAATAGTGTGTGTAACTGGTAAAAGAAACAAATATATCAATGGAGTAGAGCTAAAAAGCACAGAAAGAGACACAAAAGTATACTCAAATGATATTTGAATAAGATCTAAAATGAATAGAATTTAGCAGAGATGAGCAAAAGTAGTCTTTTCACCAAATGGTGTTGCATGAACCATATAACCACACATTAAAAAAAATATATATATATATATATGTGTGTGTGTGTGTGTGTGTGTGTGTGCTGAATCTAAGTGCACTTAAATACTTCATAAAATTAACTTAAATGTATCAAAAGCCTAAATGTAAATGTATTATTCAGTTTCCATGTGTTGAATACCATTCCTCTGTATATTCTTGCTGTTGACTTCTAAATATTTTAATCAGCCACAAAGAACAAAATTATGTCATTTTCAGGAAAATGGATGGAATTGGAGACTATTATGCAGAGTTTAGTCAGCCTCAGAAAGTCAAGGGTAGTATGTGTTTTCTCAGTTTTGGAAACTAGAGACAAAAATGCAGATTGGAAGAGTTTTTAAATAATGCAAAGAGAAGAGAAGAGGGAGGACTGAAGGAGAAAACAGTTTATATAATACTATGGCACTATGTAAAGGTATTACCACCAATCTCTTTGACTTACATGAGGAGAAAGGAGAGGGGCCAGGGTGGGCTGTGGAGGGAAATACACCAAAGGCTGCATGCATAGATGATTTTAACACATTGAAACACATAATGATGTATCATTACAATGCGCCAATAGAATAGTTTTAAAAATTGACAGAAGACCTTAACACACATTCCAAAACTGAAGGTATAAGCACGGCAAATAAGGATAGGAAAGATGTTTCACATTGTAAGGTCATCACTGACCAAAGTTAAAAGACCAAGCAGTCACCAATACATACCTAAAATAAGAGCTTCAGAACAGTTAGAACACCAAAGGCGGATGAGATGCGCAGCAACAGAAACTCGTTCATGGATTGTGGAATGCAAAACTTTATATCAATGTCAATCCAGTTCTCTGTGTTGGAAAGGGGGGAGATGGGGAGGTTGGAGAGGGCACCAAGTGCTGTGTGCATGTATGTCATTGTCAACACGATTTACATTAAGATGTGAGACTATAATGCACCAAGAAAAGTACATTTAAAATTAATTAATCAATTAACTAATTAATTAGTTAATTAACAATTACTTAATTGATTGATTAATTTTAAATGTACTTTTCTTGGTGCATTATCAATTAATTAAAAATTAAATATTAATTAATTAAAAATCAATCAATTAATTAATTTAAAAAGACATGTCCTGGAAAATATTTAAAAGTACATAATTGAATGAAAAACATACAATATTAAAATACTACATTTTGTGTGATTTCCACACTATGACATTCTGAAAAACAGGAAACTATGGAGATAGTAAAAATATTAGTAGTTTCCAGCCAACTGTGGTGGTACAGGCCTATAATCTCAGTACTTGAGAGATTGAGACAGGAGGATCACAGGTTTGTGGCCAGCCTCAGCAACTTAGTGAGTTTGTATATACAATTAAAAAGAAAAAAACACAAACTTATTTTCCAAATTAGAGTGTCCTGGTGATTGATGGAGTCTATCACATTCTTTCTTGGGTCTTTTAACTCTGAATTCAGGATAGAAGAGTCAATGTGAACAGAGTAAGAGATACTGTTATATTATCTGAAGAAGTAAAGGTAGAGGAGTAAAAATAAACATATATAGTGTGAGCTATAATCTACTAATGCAGAGCATCACTAAAGATGACAGCTCCTGAACTAGAGAGAAATGACTACTTCATGTAAATGGATACAAAGTGACCCATCCCAAGTCTTCTGTTGACAATGAGAGTCATGGTCACATATTGAGTTTTAATGAACAAGAGCCTAGCTCTCCATGAGGCCTGATGAAATTGTTTCTCTATGCCACCTCCCACTGTGTGCCTCCCACTGTACAAGTGTAAAGAACCTAGCCAGCTCAGGAGGGGATCAAGATGCAAGGTGCACATTTAGATAGAAAAGAAGAGTCTGCTGGGTTTGCTTCAAGTAGCACTCCTGATATCTTCTAAAGGCCTTTGTGTCCCTCAGACTTCCCATCCAGGAAACACAGGTGCTCACCTGACAGGGGATGATTTCCTAGCTATAGAAAAAGGACACAGGGAGCTCTTTAAGATGTCCTCATTCCTTTTGTGTCCCAGGGAAATGCACTTATGTGGTATGAAATTGACCTTGGAATAATTTGATATTACAAAATCATACTAAACACAGAGGTGGTCTTGCACATTTCTTGCAGTATTTACTGTCACCTGCGGTTACCCAAAGATTAAAATATAATGCTTCTTGGCTCAGCCCCTCCTTCTCTTACATCAGTTCTACTTACTGCCATTGGATCCTGATTCTTCTTTCTTTTTATGAACTTACCTAACTGTAAGCAACTATTTATCATGAGTATATAAAGCATTGATAAAGTTTTGCTACTGGTCACCCTTTCAATATAACAAATTAACTAAATTATATTATTTTCTAGACAACATGTAGGGTTCTATAGAGAGATAATTTTTTTAGAAAATAAAATATAGAAATTGTTTTGTACTCTGAAAAGTAACAATAGCAAAAACAATATCTTGTGACTCAAATGTGTTACTACAGACACTTCAGCATCTGGGATTGAATTTCAGATGTGGCCATTTTTATGCATAAGAAACTTAATGTTTGGGATTAAACTATTTGAAAATAATTAACACAGTTGATTTTTTTTTTTTTTTTTTTTTTTTTGCGGTATTGGGGATTGAACTCAGGGGCATTCTACCACCGAGCTATAACCCCAGCCCTATTTTTTATTCTTTTATTTTGAAACCAGGTCTCACTAAGTTGCGGAGTGCCTCACTAGGTAGCTGAGGCTAGCCGCAAACCCGGATCCTCCGGTCTCAGCCTCCCGAATGCTGGGATTACAAGCGTGTGCCACCACACCCGGCCACAGTTGATTTCATGTGAGGTAAAAATATGAGAATACATATTCAGAGTAATTAAAAATTCTAAGAATATTAGAAAAGAACAAAAATTAATTTATGGAAATTAATAAGAACAAATAGGAACACAGATTTTATAAATTCAAGCTTTTTGGTCACAACACAATCCATTTCAGAAATAATTTTTTCACTGCCACCATAACGTCTTGGTTTCTCAAGCAGTATATTATGGGGTTAAACATTGGGGTCACAATAGTATAAAAAAGAGAAAGAAATTTATCAGTTCCTGCTGAGCGACTTGACTTTGGTCTCAAATATGTAATGATGCCTGATCCAAAGAATAAAACCACAACCATGAGGTGGGAAGAACAGGTAGAGAAGGCCTTGGCTCTCCCAGTTGCAGATGGCAGCTTCAGGATGGTTGAGATTATTTTCATGTAGGATACAAGTATCAATATGAAAGGAATAGTGATGACTAGAAGAGCTAGTACATAAATCAACATTTCAATTGTGAAGGTGTCCCCACAGGCTAGTGCAATTACTGGAGGTACATCACAGAAAAAGTGATCTAACTGGTTGTTTCCACAGAAAGGTAGAGAGAAGATCAGATAGATGAACCCTATGTGAATTGGAATTCCACTTATCCAACAGCCTGTAGCCAACTGGATACACAGCCTATTGTTCATGATAAGAGTGTAAAGTAATGGGTTGCAGATGGCAACATATCTGTCATAAGCCATTGCAGTCAGAATAAAGCACTCAGTGACTCCCAAGATAAGGAAGAAATACATTTGAGTAGCACAGGACAGAAAAGAAATATTTCTATTTTGTCTATAGATATCTGCCAATAATCTTGGGACAGTGACAGACACATAACAAATTTCTGAAAAGGAGAAATTACCAAGGAAAAAATACATGGGAGTGTAAAGGGAAGGATCAACTTTGGTTATTATGATAATAAGACTATTTCCCATAACAATAATTACATAGATTATCAAAAACACCCAAAAAAGAAATCCTTGTAAATTGGGAATATCAAAAAAGCCAAGTAAGATGAAGTCCACCAGTTTTGTATCGTTTCTCCATGGGTGAGTTTGTCCATTAAAATCCATTTATGAACAAAAGGACTTAAAGTTTAGGAAGTCAGTTCAATCCATTGGAATCAGCTGCGCAATGGGATGTATTGATGGTATAAAATCCACTGACACATGCAGATGTCCAGTCCAGTTTGGTTTGTTTGCTTGTATTTTATATTTCATTAATATACTTCAAATTCAATATCCTAGATTTCCAGGATGTAAAAAGAAAAGTAATTTTTAATTACATTCTTACTGCTCACGAGTGCTTGAATAGTGGACAGACAGCAATAAATTGAGAGAAAACTATGCAGGTCATTTATTCTTAGTTAACATTTGACATGCTCTAATGAGTAATGCCAATCCTTCCTGAAAAAGCTGGGTTTTATTTACTTTATATTTGTATTTTCCTTCCAAACACCTTCTAATTTGTAATTTGTGACTTTTTCATTTGGTTTGATGGTTTCCCTATGAACCAAATCTCAGACAATCAAATGGCAAAGTAGTCAGTCAATAAGCGAACACTGTCTGGCCAGTTAACATCATCCCATGTCTGTGTAATCTGGACCAGTCCCTGTCTTGAAGAGAGGTTTAGATACTGGTCAGAAAAGTGAGAAATCTCACCTTGCTTCCATCACAAAAGCTTATTTTACTTAATAAGTTATGCAAGTGCATTTGCATAACATATATAAAAATATTATATCAAATATGCATTTGCATAATATATTATATATTAAATATGGTATATGTTTGCATAATATATTTTATATTAAATATATTATGTATGTTTGCATAATATATATTATAAATAATGCATATTGTGGTAAATCATGTGTTCAATGGAAGTTCAGAATGTGAAATGAAGAAAAGTAAGATTTTGCTGTTATATGTGCTAAATCCTATAGTAGCCCCAAATAATCTTAACAACTCTATATTCTGAATTTTAGGACTTAAAGGCATGATTAGGAAAGTTTAGGGCTCTATGTAGTTTAATAAAACAAAAAAAAGATAAAATAAAATGTGCAAGACAATTTGATCATAGGGATCACATCTGTCCCCTGTCCAAATGAAGTATTTTCTTCTGTGTCTAACTCTAAATTTCCAGAGAATACACACACACACACACACACACACACACACACACACAC
>PVLC010013539.1:24142-41536 GCA_004027655.1 Graphiurus murinus | reverse complement strand
GGTACTGGGGATTGAACTCAGAGGCATTCTACCTCCGAGCTATACCCCCAGCCCTATTTTTTATTCTTTAATTTGAGACCGAGTCTCACTAAGTTGCAGAGTGCCTCACTAGGTAGCTGAGGCTGGCCGCGAACCCGGATCCTCCGGTCTCAGCCTCCCGAATGCTGGGATTACAAGCGTGCGCCACCACGCCCGGCTCATGTCTTGAGTTCTTTGTATATCCTAGATATTAGACCTCTATCTGAAGTGTAACTGGCAAAAATTTTCTCCCACTCTGTAGGCTCTCTGTTGAGGTTCTTGATAGTTTCCTTTGCTGTGCAGAAGCTCTTCAGTTTAATGCAATCCCATGTATTCATCTTCCTTTGGGCTGCTTGTGCTTTTGGGGTCTTGTTGAGAAAGTTTTTACCTGTGCCTATGTGTTCAAGTGTTGGTCCTATGCCTTCTTCAAGTAGCTGCAAGGTCTCTGGTCTGACTTTCTTTCATTATTTCGTGTCTTTAAATATTTTCAATGTCAGTAGGCACCCCACCAATTGGCTACTTTGTCCTTCTAGCCCATCCCAAATGCCCTTGAAAGCATCTTTGCTTTTTAGAAACAATATATTGTAAACACATCTGCCTTTCTGCTACTTCAACACATGGAATTTCTTTCCATCAAAGGAGCTGTATTTTCTTTAGGTAAGAATTGATTTTGAAGCTGTTATCTGAGCACTATGAATTCACATACAGGTTACACATACTGCCACAGCATTAGCCACTTTTAAGACTGATGGAGTTAGGAGATTACATATATGTATATTATATTCTTAAGTATATATATATGTATATATATATACACTTAAGAAATTACTATGCTCTGTTTTTCATGTAGCATGTATATTTTTATCCACAAAGATTTTCTTCTAAGTACATAAGAAGAAATTAAAATGGCAAATTAATTGGTGTTTTTTAAATGTAGAAATATTGAGGGAGCATTTATATTTCTCTTAGAAAGTTTGAAAAGATGAATAATAAGTCCCTAGACAAATAAGAAAACAAAAGACATGGCAATTAGTAACTCCAGGAAAGACAAAAATTTGAGATGGAAAGGCAACATAGACAAGGATCTTACCTGACTCATTAGAAAAACCATGTTGATGAAACACTAATTATTGCTTATCAAAAATTCTACCATAGAGCCAGGCGTGGTGGCTCATGCTTGTAATCCCAGCATTCGGGAGGCTGAGACCAGAGGATCCCGGTTCGCGGCCAGCCTCAGCTAACTAGTGAGGCACTCCACAACTTAGTGAGACTCGATTTCAAAATAAAGAATAAAAAATAGGGCTGGGGGTATAGCTCGGAGGTAGAATGCCTCTGAGTTCAATCCCCAGTACTTGAAAAAAAAATAGGCTGGGGGTATAGCTCAGAGGTAGAATGCCCCGGAGTTCAATCCCCAGTACCACACACACAAAAAAATTCTACCATAAATAATTAGGAGAATAGAATAGGGTCTAATATAAGTAGGAGAATAAGAGAAAGGTATATGTATAATAGGATTCATTCCTCATCTTCCATAGTAAAATATAATACATAATTTCTATAATAGATAAGCCAATAAATAACAGTATTAAGTTACTATAGGAAATAAAATTAAGAAGTTAAATACCAGAAGAAACAATCAGGAGTGATTAGCTTTAGGGAGTAGGGAAGGATAGAAAATACCAGAGAGAATGAGGAACAGGACAGAGGCCATTCTTTTTTATTATCAAATTAAACTCTACAGTGTTATATGAAACATTTTTATACATTTCTTTGATAGAAAATATTAAAATTTAAAGTAAAGCAGGCAGGTGAATCAATTCATGTAAACTAGTTTACATCTTGGTAACAAATAGTCTCCCAGTCTTAGGGGCTTAAAAAAATCAAAGGTTTATTATTGCTTATTGTATATGTCCTTCTAAGGTCAGCTATGGCCTTTACATTATATCCTTATCATTCCAACCCCCAGGCTATTGGAGCAGCCACCACCTTGAACACTGTAGTCATCTAAAGAAGAAATTATATCATGTACTGGCTTTTAAAGTTTTCATACAGTCACACTGAATAGGCCAAAGCAAGTCACCTGGCCCCACCTAACTTCAAGTACACAAAATGCAATCCTACCATACACCTAGAAAAAGCAAGAGAGAGCCATCTCTGTCAAGACTCTAAAAAATACATTGCTGATAGGAGATTGTTTAGCAGGAATAGAGATCTTATGCATGAAGAAGAAACTATTGCTAAGTGAGTATGTTAATTCAAGAGACACGTTTGCAGAGAGAGATCCCAGAAGGCTTGGTGAATGACCTGCTGTAAGAGAATTCACTAAGTACAGTTGAATGGTTTTAGTTTGGAGGTGGAGTGGGAAACGGATGTTGTAAGAGTCAGAAAGACCTAAAGTTAAATTCTGGTCCCATCACTTGGGAAAGTTATTTGACTAATCTGGTCTACCAGTTAGGCACTGGTAAAATGGGAATAATCACTTATAGAAATAGGATCACCATACTTTCCAGTTTGCCTGATACAGACCACATTTCTACTCTATATTAGCATAATTATAGGAGCACCCTCATTTGTTCTTTTATTCTGGCCTAATAACTGGAATGCAATCGTACGGAAAACCTGAACCTAATCATAAGGAAACATCCAGATAAACCCCAAATAAGAAACATTCTATTAATAAAAAAAAGAAGGGGAAGGAATTCTTTTTGTGTGTGTGTGTGGTACTGGGGATAGAACCCAGGGGCATTCTACCTCCGAGCTACATCCCCAGCCCTAATTTTCATTCTTTATTTTGAAACAGGGTCTCACTAAGTTGCGGAGGGCCTCACTAAGTAGCTGAGGCTGGCCACGAACCCGGATTCTCCTGTCTCAGCTTCCCAAATCCTGGGATTACAAGCGTGTGCCACCACGCCCAGCTGGGAATTCTTTAAAAATATAAGTATCATGAAAGACAGACTATGGAAATGTTCCAGATTAAAGGAGACTAGAAACATGACACTTAAATATTATGTGGATCCTGTATTGGAGAAGAAAAATGCTTCAAAGGTCATTGCTAGGTGCACTAAAACATTGGAAAATGGGCAGTAGATTAGATTAAAAAAAATGTATTAACCCTATTGAATTAGCCAAAGCAAGTCATATTACCCCACTACCCTTAAGTACCTGGGAAATGCAATCTTACCATTTGCCACATCCAATATTAAATATACTCATTTATGATTATACCACAGTAAATTTGAAATCATATCCTCATTCTTTGAATATATATTTTGAACTATCTAGAGGAAAAGACCAAATAATGTGTGCAACTTATTTTTAAATGATTCTGAAAAATGGCATATATAGATATAAATATGTATGTGAGGACAGAGGGAAGATTAAGCAAAATATTAACAAGAGGTGAATCTAGGCAAAGGGCATATGGGTGTTATTAGAAAGATTTTAATTATTTTCAAAAACATTTCTGAAAAGTATGGTGGCCTTATACATTAAGCACTTTGCAGTGTAAGCATTTAATTAATATTCTTTAAGCCAGGTATGGTGGTGCATGCCTGTAATCTGAGTATTTGGGAGGCTGAGACAAGAGGATCACAGGTTCAAGGACAGCCTCAGCAACTTATGGAGACTCTTTCAAAATAAGAATAAAATAGAGCTGGGGGTGTAGCAATGAGGTGGAATGCTCTTGGGTTACATCCCCAGTACCAAAGAAAATTAATATTCCTTGTTTGCTTTTTAGCCATTTACATGCATAAGAGCAAAGAGGGACGAGAACAGAGAATAGTTTAGCAAGGTATAGTAACAATAGAAGACAATGGTCTACATCCATTGATCAATTTTAATCTTGTGAATGTACTATGTTATAAATGAAAATTTCTATAATGAACATGAAGGAGAACAGAAAACCCATGGTAATTAGAACCACATAAAAATATACCTATAAATTATAAATTACTAATAAATACCAAGATTCATGTTCACATCTTTTTTCTATGTTATTCAGGCTGGCCCTGAACTCCTGGGCTCAAGCAATCTTCCTGCCTCAGCCTCCTGAGTAGCTAGAACTAGAGGTACAAACCACCTCACCTAGCTAAGTTTTTTAATTAACATTTTTTTCAACTGAACAGTTTTAAAAGAGCCTGGGTAAAATAGGCTTAGACAGTTTGCTTTCTAGTCCATTTCATACTCCAACATTTTGAGCCATCTCCTTTAGTTAAGATATATTTGCTTTAGCTTTAGTTTTTCCTAGGAACAAAGAATAAAGGATCTATGGATTTCTAAGATGTAGGTTCACATGGGTCTTTGCTGCATACCGGTGGGTGGCCTTCAACACGTCATTTAGTCTGTTTCTTAAAATTGTGGATTTGATCTAAAGAACCCCTAAGGTCTCCTTCTTGCTTGCTATGGGCAAATTGTGTTCCCCCAAAACTCTCTTCTTGAAGTTCTAACCACTCAGAACGTAGTTATATTTAGAGATGGGGCCTTTAGAGAGGTAATTAAGATAAAATGACATCATCAGGGTGTGCCCTAATATGACTGGTGCCCTAATAAGAGGAGATGCAAAGACACAGGGAAAACCTATTTAGAAGCCAAGGAGTGAAGCCGGGGAGACACCAACCCTTGCCGACACCTCGATCTGAGTTATCTAGCCTCAAGACAATGAGAAATATATCTCTGTTGCTTAAGCCACCTTGTCTGTGGTGCTCATTTTTGCAACCTTAGCTGTAACTTCAGAGTCTGCACCTTTTTTGGCCCACCCTTTTCCTAGAACATACACATGTCTGTCACAAGAGGGCGATGCTGCACTAAAATTGAGCACCCTCCCCTAAGGTCCCCATGGTGATTACAGACAGCAGAAGGGGCAAGCTGGATAGATGCCTTTCCAGGACACTGGACCAGCTCAAATGCAAGTCAGCCATGGTAAATCTCATTTTGAATCAGGTGGCTGGTGATCCAGAAAAGAAAGGGTAGACTCCTGGCTTCCCGATCGCTGCTCCATCTCCCAAGGATCTCCAAGAGGCTCCGGTGTCTGAAGACACTGTGACCTTAGGCTCAGCTTGAAGGGTGGCGAGGATGGAGAAACACACTCAGAAGCAAGCTTTTCTCTCCAACTGCATACACAGGGTTAAGTCCGAAAAGTTACTGGAAACTGAAGCCTGAGATTTAAACATTAGCAAAGGCGGGAAGGAGAACACTGAGCATCCAGCCTGTTTTCCTCAGGGTCTAGGACAGAAACTGGAGCAAATATCAATGGACCTGAATTCATGTGATGGCAGTTGCGTTTCTGATTCTTTAACTGATGAGCACCAACAAAAAGCAAGACAGGTAAATACAACGCATGAGCCAGCTGTGTTGAAACAGGCCTAGAATCCCAGTATTTAGGAGGCTGAGACAGGAGGATCAAAGTCAAGGCTAGCCTCAGCAACTTAGTAAGGCCCTCAGCAAGTTGCTGTTTCAAAAGTAAAAAATAAAATAGGACTGGAGGTCTAGCTCAGAGGTAGAATGCCTCTGGATTCAATCCCCAATTCCAAAAAAAGGGGAAAAAAAAATTCTGTGTGTGTGTGTGTGTGGTACTGAGGATTGAACCCAGGGGGATTCTACCTCCGAGCTACATCCCAGGCCCTCTTTCATTTTATTTTTTATTTTGAAACAGTCTCACTAGATTGATGAGAGTCTCATTAGTTGGTAAGGCTGTCATCAAACCTGGGATTCTCCTGTCTCAGCCTCTAAGTAAAAAAAGAAAAAAAGAAAGAAAAAGGCAACTTTAACAAAAGAAAACATAACATTCCCAAATTCTAAACACTTCAGGGAAAATTGTCTTGATAACAGATTTTTTTTTTTTTCAGTAGTAAGGCTTGAACCCAGGGTCTCATGTATGCTAGACAGGCACTCTGCCATTGCGCTCCACCCCCAGACCTTTTTTTGGGGGGGTGGTGGTACTTGGGATTGAACTCAGGGGCATCCTACCTCCTAGCTACACACCTAGTCCTATTTTTTATTCTTTATTTTGATACAGGGTCTCACTAAGTTGTGGAGTGCCTCACTTAGTAGCTGAGGCTGGCCGCAAATCTGGATCCTCGGGTCTCAGCCTAGTACTGGGATTACAAGCATGTGCCACCACACCTGGCTTCCCCAGACCTTTTTAAAATTTATTTTATATTATTCTTTTCTTTTTTTTTTAACAGGGTCTCTTACTAGGTTGCCCAGGCTGGCATCAAACTTGCCTCCCAAGTCAAAGCAGATAACATATATTTCTTTTCTTTTTTTTCTTTTTTCTTGTGTGTGTGTGTGTGTGTGTGTGTGTGTGTGTGTGTGTGTGTGTAGTACTGGGGATTGAACCCAGGGGCATTCTACCTCTAAGTGACACCTCCAGCCCTATCTTATTTTTTATTTTGAAACAGGGTCTCACTAAATTGCTGAGTGCATCGCTAAGTTGCTAAGTCTTGCTGCAAACCTACAATCCTCCTGTCTCAGCCTCCAAAGTCCTAGGATTAAAAGCATGCCCCAGCCGGGCATGGTGGCGCATGCTTGTAATCCCAGCATTTGGGAGGCTGAGACCGGAGGATCGAGGTTCGCGGCCAGCCTCAGCTACCTAGTGAGGCACTCCACAACTTAGTGAGACTCGGTTTCAAAATAAAGAATAAAAAAATAGGGCTGGGGGTATAGCTCGGAGGTAGAATGCCCCTGAGTTCAATCCCCAGCACCGCAAAAAAAAAAAAAAAAAAAGTATGCCCCACCATGCCTGGCTTATAACACATATTTCTTAATAACAGCAAGAAAACACATAAATTCTTGGATTCACCAGATATTCGTGGTCTTGGCAACCAGGATTTCCTTGACAACTAAGATAGAAGTTAAAGACCTACCATAACGCTGTTGACAGTGGTAGGGATCTTGACATGCATCTGGACTTGCCTTCCCTACACATAAGACAATGGGGCACAGCCTTGGAACCAACTGTCACACCGATTCACCATCATTCTGGTTATGCATGAAAGGGACCGTACCCATGACCTCTGGGATATAGACATGAGTCACTGCCCAAGCAGGTGCCTTCCTCGGGACTGATGATGGAGAAGTCTTGTTCACAGTTATAATTTCTGTGGACATAAATCTAGCCATGGGATTCATATTTCTGCTCTGTGTTTCTCTTTCAGATATCATTAAACAGACCTACCACAACTCTCCAGCCTGAGCAGCCTCCATCTGAACCACGGCCTCTCTTCTTCCAGGAATATATTGATGTATTATCAAGCCACAGTTGGCCAATTGGCATGCCCACTCTGCCTTAAAGAAGCATGTTCCAAACTCTGCTTTGTATCAAACAGGAGATGGATCCCAAGGAACTAGGCATACACACATCTACGACAGCATTTCTGATAGAAATTTACACTTGTAGGTTTTTTTGTTTTTTGTTTTTTGTTTTGTAGCACGGGGGATCGAAGCCAGGGCATTCTATCCCCCAAGGTACACCTCCAGCTCTACTTTATTTTTTATTTTGAAACAGGGTCTCACTAGGTTGCTGAAGCTGGTCTTGAACCTGCAATTCTCCTCTCTCAGCCTCCCAAGTATTGGGACACTCTCATAGATTTAAATATATATTTGGAATATCCGTTGTTTTTATAGGTCCAGGTCTACTTTCCTATGATATCAACAGGAATCAATTGAACTGGTTCACAAGAGAATTCGTTCTATCTTCCCAAATTTACCCATTTCCCAGCTCTGACTTGAGATTGGGAGGGATGATACCCCACACTATTTTATCAGCTATTTTCAAATTCTGCACACAGTTTAAGAGTACAGTAAAGGATATAAAAACTGCACATTTTAAGTCCTAGCCTTTCAGACATAAACTCCATGAGAAGTTTCTTTAGTCAGTTTGTTTGTTTGTTTGTTGTATTAGGGATTGAACCCAAGGGCATTCTACCCCTGAGCTATACCCACAGCCCAATTTTATTTTTATTTTGAAATGGTCTCACTAAGGTGCCAAAGCTGGCCTTGAACCTGCAATCCTCCTGTCTCAGCCTTCCAAGTGCTAGGATTATAGGCATACACCACCACATCCAGCCCATGAGAAGCTTTATTTTGAAACAGGTTCTGGCTAAGACACTGAAAGTCTTGCTAAATTGCTGAGGCTGGTCTCGAACCTGCAGTCCTCCTGTCTCAGCCTCCCAAGTACTAGGATTACAGATTTGTGACACCCTGCCAGGCTCACTTTTAAATGTGAAGCTGGATAGTGTGTAACCAGAGGTAAAGCCTGGCAGACTCTCATTGGCAGCTCTAAGGAAGACCTGGCCCTCTCACTCCACATTCACTGACTGGGCTGTTTCAAAAGGCACAAATTTAAGCCAGGTGTGGCGGTCCACGCTTGCAACCCCAGTACTTGGGAGGATCACAGGTTTGAGGACAGCTTTGGCAAATAGTGAGACTCTCATCAACCTACTGAGACCTTGTTTCCAAATAAGTAAAATTGGGCTGCAGGTGTAGCTCAAAGGTAGAATGCCTCTGAGTTCAATCCCCAGTACCACAAAAAAAAAAAGGCACAAATTTGGTAGCAGCCCCAAATTGAAATTCACTCTGCTCTCCACTGTGATGACTAGGTTTATGTTGTGTGTCATCATCAAAGGAAATACACAGGCACAGAACAAAACTACATCCATTAAGAAAGGAAACTAGCCGGGCGTGGCAGCGCTTGCTTGTAATCCCAGCATTTGGGAGGCTGAGATCGGAGGACCCAGGTTCATGGCCAGCCTCAGCTACCTAGTGAGGCACTCCGCAACTTAGTGAGACCCTGTTTCAAAATAAAGAATAAAAAATAGGGCTGGGGGTATAGCTCGGAGGTAGGATGCCCCTGAGTTCCATCCCCAGCACTGCAAAAAAAAAAAGGGGGGGGGAACTATCAGCAGAATGACTATAGTTACAAGACACGTGAAAAGAAAAAATTCATTCACTGGAAAGGAACTTTCTATTTTAAAAGAAAGGGAAGCTGGGCGTGGTGGCACACGCTTGTAATCCCAGCATTTGGGAGGCTGAGACCAGAGGATCCAGGTTCGCGGCCAGCCTCAGCTACCTAGTGAGGCACTCTCCAACTTAGGGAGACCCTATTTAAAAATAAAGAATAAAAAATAGGGCTGGGGGTATAGCTCGGAGGTAGAATGCCCCTGAGTAGTTCAATTCCCAGTACTGAAAAAAAAAAAAAAAAAAAAAAGGGAAAATAGAAAGCAACGTTCTTAAGTGCCAGATAAGGAAGACACTTCCCAGGCCCCCTCAGAGGCTGTGGCTTTCAGATGCAAGCCTAAAACACAAAGCTTTCCAGAAAGTGGGGGCCAGGCGCAGTCTGCTCAGTTGTTCTGTGGTCTGCCTTTGCTGAACACCCTGGTCTAATTTCTAGCCGCAGAGCTGTGAGTGGTTCTTTAAAATGCCCTGGGCTTGTCCTCAGTGACCCTAATTGTACAATTTGACAAGGGAAATTAAATTCTCCCAGGGAATGTTATTTTCCCAGGCAACCCGAGGTTTAGGGTGCTAGGGCTTGAGTGTGTCCCCCAGAAGTTCCTATACTGTAAGCTTCATTCCTTGTTGGGCAGCGTTTGGAGGTGGGGTCTAAGAGTGGGAGGTGTGGCACAGGAGGGGGTTAAGAATGAATTAACTAACACCTTTCTCATAGGAATGGGCCAGTTATCACTGCACTCCGGCACTCTTCTCTCTTCCACATGCTCCATTTTTCATTATGAATTGAAGCAGTGTGAGTCCTTCACCAGAAGCTAAGTGGAAACCAGTCCCATACCTTGAACTTCCCAGCCTCAAGAATGTGAGCTAAAGCCAAGGCTGTGCTCAGTAACAGAGCATGTACTTAGCATGTGCAAAACCATGTGTTCAAGCTCCAGAATAACAAAACAAACGCCCCCCCCCAAAAGCAAACAAATATTTCCGTAAGCCAAAATAAACCTCTGTTATTTATAAGTGACCCAGTCTCAGGTATTCTGTTATAGCAACAGAAAATGAACTAAGGCAGTGGGTAATGCGCATTGAATCTGAAAATGCCACTCTGCAAAGGTTTGTAACTTCTGGTAACTTCTAAGATCAATCCCAGGGCATCATAGAGCTAAGATACCAGTGGTCTCAGCTTGCCTTAGGGGCACTATTTAGCCAAGTCACCTGCAGTGTTGTGCTTGAGCCTCTTAGGAGCTCATGAGAGCCGATTATTAAACTTGCAGGAATTTTTCCAGCTGGTTGACACCTCATCAGTAGCTAGAAATCAGCCATAGAGAGAAAATGTTTTTACCACAAGAATTGACAAACACTGCAGATTAGAATATTTCCCTTTTGGAAAGTCAGTTGCCAACTTTTATTTATTTATTTATTATTTGTTTACTTATTTGCTTACTTATGCAGTACTGGGGATTGAACCTAGGGATATTCTACCACTGAGCAACAGCACTTGCCCTTTTTATTTTTCATTTGGAAACAGGGTCTTGATAAGTTGCTGAAGCTGGCCTCAAACTTGGATCCTCCTGCCTCCGCCTCTGGAGTAGCCGAGATTACAGGCCTGTGCAACTGTACCTGTAATGAAAGAAATGCTTAGTAATCTTCCCCCAGTATCTGGGAGCTCAAAGAAGAGTCTTCCCGAGTGTGCTATTTTAAATGGTATCTTGAAATGCCCAGCTTAAAATTTTCAGTTAAAATTAGAATCTATAGCATGAGAATGTGGTTTGTTTTTATTTCAAGTCAAGCTCAAGAAGTTTCTGAAAATTAATTTATAAGTTGCCTTATAAAGTTAAAAGGCCTTCCATAATTATATGGGGCCATTTCAAAACCTTCTAAGTCAGTCAGTAAACTAAGTATATCTCTATAAAGAAAGGATAGATGTATCTCAAAAATAATTTAGGCCCAGCTGGAGGAATTTGTCTCTGTTTTAGTGGAAAGAGAGACACCAAGTTCTGGCTAATCTCATGATATTTTTTTTCTCCTGAAATAATGGCAGATTATCAGCTGTGTTGTTTTTGGCCACGTCTTCTATCAAAACAAAGATTTTGCAACTGCAATGACCTAACTTGGGAAACAATTTTATAACATTTTCTAGGGACCACAAAACATTTGTCTTACTCTTTCTGAAGACCAACAAGAGAAGAGGATAGCATAATATTTTGCCATGTAACAAGAAAAAAAGTTGACGAAGTCGGCAGCTAGAACATTTCAGTTCAAATAAAGGTCATCCAGAGACTTGGAATGGTGTATTCCAAATCAGAAATGAACATGCCTCACTCAACAACACAAACAGCTAAAATCATGCATCCGTTCAACTAGTCATTAGACATAGATGGTGATCTTTATTTATCATGCAATCAATCAATTTAAGCTGGGAGACTAGTTTTGACAAAAACAGTAGAAACAGTGGTTAGCTGCAAAAGCAGACATATTTTAAAAGAGCCAAAAGGAAAGAAAACACTGCTGAACTTGACGTGGTTGGAAAAAGAAAAGCTTCTTGTGTCTGACTCGGGTTTCGGTGGGATGAGGTCAAAGAACATTCCAACATTATTATTGCTGATAGATTACAAAAAAAACTATTAGTTCATCTATCAGCAAAATCCATTACCGACATGTTCTTAAAAGTCTATTAAATATGTACCAGTGAAGATATTTGAAGTAACTTGATCTGCTGTGTCACGGGACATATAGTAATTTAAACCATGGGTACTTGAGTGAAACAGTCTAGGTTTAAATCTTCCATGACTGATGAGTTATGTGACCTCAGACAAGATACTTAACCTTGATAAGCCTCACATGCCTCATATAAATGGGAGGTGACAGTGGTGTCCAAAAGATTGATGCAAGGGCTAAATCATGGGCTTAGGACAGTGTCTGGACATGACAAGTGATTATTAAATATTAACCATTATTTTTGCATATGGCCTGGTTTATGTCTTAGCTTGGAATCCTGCAGAAGCCGACCCTGATGCAAGGATTCCAGTATGAATAGTGTATTTGCGACATGATCCCAGCACACCAGGAGAGGTATGGGGAAGTAAAGCCTGAGGGAAGATGGCCAGTAACGGGACTTTTGCCACGATGACCACCTGTGGCAACCAGAGCTCAATTAAGCTCTAGGAGAGAGAGCAAAACACACAACAGAAACAGCCCAGCCAAGGGCTGAGGGAGCTGGGTACTTAAGACACCAACTGCTTGCCTATCACCTACGAAGAATTGCTCCTGTGGGCATAAGACCCACAGGACAGGAAGGTGTGGCTTTCAGAGGAAGCCGACCTCAGTTTGTAGAGGTGAGTCCTGAGAGGACATGGGAAGGACATCGGCAAGAACTGATAAAGCCTGCACCATTGTTTTCAGATCATTAAAGGAGCTGCAGTTCCTCAACATAACGTCATGCATCATATAGTAAGGAACTGCATACTTGACGATGGTCCCATGAGATTATAATGGAGCAAAAAAGTCACCTACTGACATCATAGTTTTTTTTTTGTTTTGTTTTTTGGTTTTTTTGGTACTCAGGATTAAACCCAGGAGGGTTCTGCCTCTGAGCTACACTCCCGTCCCTATATCCCTATTTTATTTTTTATTTTGAAATAGGATCTTGCTAAATTACTGCGGACCTCACTAAATTGCTGAGGTTGGTATTGAACCTGTGATCCTCCTGTCTCAGTCTCCCAAATACTGGGATTATAAGGATGCACCACCACGCCTGGCTATTCATAGCCTTCTTAATATAGAGTAGTGCATTACTCAAGTGTTTGTGGTGATGTTGGTGTAAACACACCTAATGCTCTGCTAGTTTTATATAAGCATAGCACATGCAATTCTGTAAAGTGCATAATACTTGATAATGATAATAAATGACTATGTTACTGTATTATGTAATTCTAAATACATATGTAAGCCGGGCGTGGGGGTGCATGCTTGTAATCCCAGCATTTGGGAGGCTGAGACCAGAGGATCTGGGTTCGAGGCCAGCCTCAGCTACATAGTGAGGCACTCCACAACTTAGTGAGACCCAATTTCAAAATAAAGAGTAAAAAAATAGGACTGGGGGTATAGCTTGTATAGCTCGAAGGTAGAATGCCCCTGGGTTCAATCCCCAGTACCGCAAAAATAAATAAATACATACATATGTATTTATATGCTATAGTTTGAATATTGCATGTTTCCCCAAAGCATGAAACAATCAAACACCAAAGGAATGTAGTGTACGTGGTGAAGAGGAGAAGCCAGGAACCGAGTATGGGGCCCTCGCGGGGTAGAGGTCAGGCGATGAGAAGGAATCAGCAAAGGAGACCGAAAAGTAACAGCCAGACAGGAAGGTGGGAAACCTGGAAGTGGGATTCTGTAAGTCAGTAAAGTAACGTGTGTCGAGGAGGAGAGAAGACGTGCCTGACTGTTGAGTAGAGGAGGACGAGAAATCGGCCATGGGGTTAGCAGTGTCATGTTGCTCAGCTTTCTATTGCTGTGACAACACCAATGGCCATCAAGTTTAAAGAAGGAAAGGTTGACTTTGGCTCCTGGTTTCAAAGATTTCAGTCCACAGTCAGTTGGTTCCGTTGGGTTTGGGCCTGTGGTGACGCAGCAGCCACAGCTGAAGCCCACGGAGGAGCAAAGCTGCCCGAGGCTGGGAATCGAAGACAGCGACAGGAAGAGGCGGAAGGGCACGCCCCCGGCGACCGCACTCCCGCCCACTAGGCCCCGCCCACCAGGGGTTCCCAGTAACACCCCCGGCTTTCAACGAGGCTGTTAGTATATGGGTTTTGGGGGACGTTCGAGATCCAAAGCATAGTGAGTACGAAGCTTCTTGGTTCCTTGGGTAAGAGCAGTTTCAGGAACATTGCAGGGAAGAAACTAGGAGGATGAACTATCAAATTCAATAAGTCAGATTAATACCTAGAAAATAAAACTCTGGACATACACAAAGGAATCACTCAACAAAAAATAGATACTTCGATCAAAAAATTCTACAGAGCCGGGCGTGGTGGCGCACGCTTGTAATCCCAGCATTCGGGAGGCTGAGACCAGAGGATCCGGGTTCGCAGCCAGCCTCAGCTACCTAGTGAGGCCCTCCGCAACTTAGTGAGACTCGGTTTCAAAATAAAGAATAAAAAATAGGGCTGGGGGTATAGCTCGGAGGTAGAATGCCCCTGAGTTCAATCCCCAGTACTGCCAAAAAAAAAAAAAAAAAAAAAAATTCTACAGATATTTAGTGTTTTACTTTTTGTGTATTAAATGAAGTTCTAGGAATTAATTGGCAATTCAGTAACAAAGACACCAAAGTACCCGCATTCATAGAGCACATATTCTATTGGGGGTAAAGAGTCAATATAACAACTAAACAAATAAATACACATGTTAGTTGCTGACAAGTGCTTTTATTTATTTAATTTTATTTATTTATGTATTAATGCTGGGGATTAAACTGAACCCAGGTGCATTCTATCTCTGAGCTACACCCCCAGCTCTATTTCATTTTTTTTTTGAGACAGTCTCACTAAATTGCTGAGGCTGGCTGTGAACCTGCAATCCTTCTGTCTCAGCCTTCCAAGTACTGAGGACAAGTACTTTTAAAAATACAGAATCGGGCGTGGTGGCACACGCTTACAATCCCAGTACTTGGGAGACTGAGACAGGAGGTTCACAGAAATAGGACTGGGGGTGTAGCTCAGAGGTAGAATGTCCCTGTGTTCAATCCCCAGTACTGCAAAAAAAAAAAACAAAAACAGAATGGAAAGAGGACAGTGAGGGGGATGGCAACAAATTATTTTAGACAGGATAATGATCGTGCCTCTCAGATTTTGAGTAGAGTTCTTACATCAGTTAGGGTTGGGAAAAAGACTAGATGGTTGCAAAGACTGGTCATACACACACATACACACATATGTCATACATATATATATATATGTAACTGAGCAAAACAAGAAAAGTCAAAATTTAATTATATTTAGTATAAGAAGGCAATAAAACTACAGTTACAAGTGACATATTTTTAGTATCAGGGAATACAGAATATTATGTCCAGTATAATATCCCCAACTTTAAAACCTACATGAAGCTGGGCACTGTGGCACACACCTGTAATCTCAGTATTTTGGAGACTGAGACAGGAGGATCTTGGGTTCAAGGCCAGCCTCAGAAACTTAGTGAGACCCTATTTCAAAATAAAAAATAAAATAGAACTGGGGATGTAGCTCAGAGGTAGAATTCCCCTGGGCTCAGCCTCTAGTACCAAAAATAAATAAATAAAAACTACATGAAATGCATGATTTTCTAGAAAAAAAGACAAGGTGCCAAAATTGACTCAAGAGATAGATAATTTGAAAAGAACAGTATTAACAGATAAAATTTAAAAATTAGTTTAAGGCTAACTTTAAGTTACAGCTATCTAAGGGCCTGATGGTTTCTCAGGCCATCAGGCTTTGCTATAGCTAAGTCTCTCCTTATATAATCAGTTCAGAGGAAAGCAAAGAAGAAAATAATCCCAACTTATTCTCTATCTTCAGGCCAAAATGGGCCCAGGATATCATAAACCTAAATCAAAATTAAACATAGGCCTAACTGGGCATGGTGGCACACGCCTGTAATCCCAGTACTTGGGAGGCCAGCTGCAGCAATCTAGTGGGAGTCTGTTTCAAAATGAAAAATAAAAGGAGCTGGGGGTGTAAATCAGAGGTAAAATGCCCCTGGGTTCAAACCCCCAGTACCAAAATGAATCAATAGATTTTAACAAGCATAGGCCTATTTCACTTGTCAAAGTAAAATAAACAGTCTAAATGAAAGACTAAAAACCAAATCTAGCAGTGAGTGAAGAGAACAAACCTCATGGCTGTGTACAATGCACCACAGAAGACAAAGCTGGTTCAACCTCAGGAAGTCCATGAATATAATTTACTATGTCAAACTAAAGGGGGAAAATTCCTTTGGCATCTCCAAAACATTTCATTAAACTGAATACCCACTATTGATGTACACTCTCAGGAACTTCCTTGACTTGTTAAAGGATACCTGCCAGCAGCCTGCCACAAAGAGCATAAAAGATGGTGGAATATTAGGGTTTGGAACAAGGCAAGAATTCTTGCTCTCATGGCCAGCAGTCAGCATTATGCTTTCAAACCAAATCCATGAAAGCACAAGAATTAGAATTTAGTTATAAAAATTAGAGAAACACAATTGCCACTGGCTGAGGCTTATGATACTATTCCCAAAACACCTAAGAAAATTTAGTGGACAAGGATTAGAGTTAATAAGGATCCAGAGAGGTCAGTGGCATTCAGACTAATCTACAAAAATCAATTGCTTACCTTTACCCAAGCAATAATTAATTATAAAATACAATGAATAAAACCATAAAATGCCTTGAAATAATCCAGTTAATTCATGCATACACTCTACGTGGAGAAAAGTATGAAATTTTACTGAGGGGCATAAGGAAGACAGAAGCAATTTCAAAAAAGTACCATGGGTCATAGGAAGAACAATATTGAAAATATATAGATTCCCTGCAAAGTGATTATGAAAAGCTGACGGGATTTTTACAGAACTTCAGAAGTGATTCTGAAATTTATATGGAATAGGAAATATATGAGGATAACTAAGGATCATTTTCAAAAGAAGAGGATCTATCAAATATTTATACTATACTATAAAGCTAGAGTAATTAAAAAGGTGCTATCTGTATAAGAATGGACAAGTTGGTGGAAAAATAGAGTAAAAGAACCAATGTGGACCCATTTCTATATGGGGATGGAATATATGATAAAAATTATATTTCATTCCAATGGGGAAAAGATGGACAAATGGTTCTGGAAAAATTAGACATGTATGTATGCATGTGTGTGTGTTTATTTGTTATTGATTGATTGATTGATTGATTGATTGTAGTACTGGAGATTGAACCCAGGGGCATTCTAATTTCAAGCCACACCCCCAACCCTTTGTACTTTTCATTTTAAAACAGGGTCTAACTATGTTGCTGAGAGTCTCACTAAGTTGTTGAGGCTGGTCTTGAACCTGTGATCCTCCTTTCTCAGCCTCCTAAGTACTGGGATTATAGCCATGCCCCACAACTTCCAGTTTTGGATATATATTTAAGAAAAAAAAATAAAGTTAGTTACTCCTCACAATGTATAAAAGTAATTCCATGAAATCTTAGTGGTAGAGAAAGTTTCTGTACGCAAAACTAAAGTGCCAATAACAACCAAAAAAGAATTAATAAAGTATATCTTTTTAAAAACATCACCAGGTTGGGGTTATTGCATAGTACTGGAGTGCATGCTTTGCAGAAGCTTCAATTCCCAGCCACCAAACTACCAAAGCCACCAAAACCAAAACCAAAACCAAATGAACAGACAGACAGACAAAAAAAAAAAAAAAAAAAAAAAAAAAAAC